>BQNB010040417.1:9951-47422 GCA_026074375.1 Tanacetum coccineum
CATCTATTACCACCTCAGCAATGGGTTCTTCAACTGGTTCCTTTGCCGGAGCAGACTTACCAGTTTTGGAGCCTTTAGATGGAGCTTTACCTTTTGGGATTTCTTTGGTGGTGGATGGCTTCTTAGAAGACTCAGACTCTTTAGTTCGTCTCCTCTTGGTCTTTTTACCCTGGTTTGGTCCAGCTGGAGGGTCTCTATCATCATCATCTTCATCATCATCATGCTTTCTCTTGTGGTCTTTAACTGTTTTAGCGACTCCCTTATCCATTACGCTTTCATCTTCAATCAATGCTTCCATGAGTGCATGGTACAATCGATGATTGGCAGGATTTCTATTAAAAGACTTGCTTGCATGCATGAATTGATAGAGAGCTCTTTTCAGATCATACTCTTCTAGAGTTGCCTTGTCAGTAGACTTGATAGTAAACTTTGGCTTCTGTTGCTTCTCAGCTTGTTCCATCTTGATTTGTAGAATCTCTGAAGCACTTTTCTCGGATCCTTGTTCTAGATAAAATGTTGGTGTCTATTTCTTGAATGATTCAAAAAACTGTTGCATAGAATATTTCTGAATAAGATATGTTGTGTGTTTCTCCAGTTCCTTTTGAAAGACATCCCCAACTTTGGATCCAAGATAGTTATTAACAACAGATGGAACTTAGGACTTGAGAATAGCAAGATATTTAGTAGAGTGATCAATAGTTTTCAGCTCAGACACATCTTTTTCTAATTTTGCAACTCTTAATTCAACAGTGTTGGGAATTAATGATTTGATGAGACAAAATAAATAAAAGAATGAAACAAGAAGGGCTTAAATGCAAAGTTGGAATTCTTCAAAAGATGGAAGATTCTAAAAGATCTCCTTAAGAAGATAAAAGATATAGAAGATAAAGATAAAAGTTAGGAAGATATTATTTGTTTCCTAATTATATTTGTTCTTATCCTTTGTAAACCTAGATGATCTCTACTATATAAAGAGACATTAGGTCGTGTAGTTTATGTATATAAAGAAAAAACGTGTGTGTGTACCCCAAGGGAAAATGTAGACGTCTAGTTCGTGTGGTGTAGCCTCAAGGATTTTATGATTCCTGTTACAGTTTATTGATGTAACTGTTCTACTATTGATCAAAATAGAATTGAGGCTTGGAGTGAATGATAATGAAGAAAAACCTTGTTGATGATAACATTGTTCTTATGTTTAATTCCGTTGTGCATATATGTTATTATCTTTGTCATCATGATCCTAGATGAGGTCTAAACTATAACACCCTATGTTTTAGGGTCATTTACGACGTCAATAAATTCACAAGTTATTTTTAGTATTGTACGCGTTTGCTTCAAAATCGTAATCGTTAAGTTAAATCGCGTAAGTTAAAATTTATCATTCAATGTAAATGGGCATCAAACAATTAAATGTTTACATCTAGTAAGTGTTAAGTAATTATTTTGAGTATAGTTATTAACTTTGTTCATTTTATTTTTATTGGTTACGTAAAGTGATTACGTTTCACGATAAAATCCGTTTAGGCATTCCCGGAAACACCAAAACTTTTCTACGCTTCAACAAATACCCATATTTATACCCAATACCCAAAATTTACAAAATAACATCACTTTTAAGCCTATGTGGCCGGATATACAAGT
Organism: Tanacetum coccineum; assembly: GCA_026074375.1. Classification (NCBI taxonomy): domain Eukaryota; kingdom Viridiplantae; phylum Streptophyta; class Magnoliopsida; order Asterales; family Asteraceae; genus Tanacetum; species Tanacetum coccineum. Next base: position 11,593 of record BQNB010040417.1, read on the forward strand.
GTAGATACAAAGAAATATCTAATTTCCAAGTCTTCCTTGATTTCATGGGATGTTCTCTACTTTTAGGAACATGTAGATATTTTCAAGCAAGACTTACATGTTTACTTGTAAGGCTTCCATACTTATGACAATACTTTCCTTGGAAATCATCTACATGTCCCTAGAAAAAGTTTTAGGGTATATAATGCCAAAACTAGAAAGTAAACACACACATATCCATTTCCAAGGTGAAAACAAAGCAAAAACTCTCTCATTTCCTTTGAAATAGGCCACGGCTCAAATCCATACACACAAACCATCCATACAAATTTTATTTGTAACATTTATAAGTGTTTATACATCATATCTAAGATAACCCAAGAAGGTTTGAAGGTTTGGTTTAAGGTTTACAAGAGTTAAGCAAGCATGATTCAAGATTAGGGATTCCCTTGAAATTAGGGTTTTCAAGGGTTGTAAGCTAGGTTTTGGTTTCTAAATAAGGGTTTAGATTATATTTTTCATCATCATACATCATATTAAAGTTACCTAAAAACCTTAATCTCCTTATATTTGTGATTTTATGCATATATAATGTCTATGTAGTTAATCACCATCTAGGAACTTATTTACTTGTAAAAATAGATTTTTATACTTGTTTATGATTTGGTACACTTTGTCATATGATATAAGAATCTTAACATCATGTTATAATGGATGTGTAAGTGATGTACAAGTATGGTTTATATATAAAAAAGTATATATAAACAACTTACCTAAAAAGTATACTTATATGAAAGTTTATGAACAAATGAGTATGCAAGCTTATGGATCTTGTGATTCTTGGATAATTTATGGACTAATCATGGACTAGGAACCCTAAGTATGTAAGACATATGTTAATAAGGGTTGTAATGGACTTGTAACAAAGTGGTTAAGCTAAAAAGTTATAAAAACGACTTTTAAACACATTTTGAGAAAAACCCAAAAGGGGTCTGTTGGAATTCGAATTTTTACATGTCCTATAATTTATGTTTTTATAAGATACTACATGTCCCAAGGATCGTGGGCATATAAAGAACTCGAAAAACCGATTTATAACGAAGGAGATACGCTAATTTTAAGTTATACGCTAATTAAACGCGTTTATAAAAATAATTTTATAAAAATTACTATTCACATCAGATCTATATATTTTGAAAACATCATTAATATGATAGAACTTTTAATAACAAAGACGTGCTCGAAAGAATCACTAAAAACGGACCTAAAACGAGTAAAATAACGACGTTTACGAGTACGATAACTAAAGTTTTATAAAAATAACTTTATAAACTGTTATAACATTAATTTTTTTTTAATAAAATAAAAAATAAAAATTTTTAAAAAGTACTGTTCACCAGTAGGTCAAAAATATGAAAATGTAATATTTTGATAACTCGTCTTAATACGAAAGCGTGGACATAAGAAACATACCAAACGGCCTTATAAACGAAAACGAACGCACTATTTCCTGACATGAATAGTGTTGGTTCGTTTTTAATATAAATTTTTGCGAAACATTGTTCACTGTTTATCAAAGGACTAAAAATATGAAAACCTCAAATTTTGATAACTCGTCTTAATACGAAAGCGTGGACATAAGAAACGCAAGAAACGGACTTGAAACGTGAAAGTTATGTCATTTTTACCAAAGGTATATTTATAAACGTTTTAACTTTATAAATATGATTTCACTAAAACAATTAGATGGTGATTAGCTATATAGAATTATATATGGTAGTAGTTACCCAATGTGATTAGTACTTATACGACCTATATTGGATTAGGTTGCATTCGATCAATTCCGTGACGCATTTTCTGTGATATACTCGATATTCGCTCACTCAAGGTGAGTTCATAGCCCCACGTTTTACATTTTACAATGATTTATAAGTTTTGGGGTGAGAACATGCTTTGTTTTACAATTGGACGCAAGTAACTTTGAAATACTTACTGTTTTGGATATTGCATACCATGCAATACTTACTGTTTTGGATATTGTATACCATGCAATACTTACTGTTTTGGATATTGTATACCATGCAATACTTACTGTTTTGGATATTGTATACCATGCAATACACACTCTAAACAATTGCGGTCCTACACTCATACAATTTACAAACCTATGAATTCACCAACATTATTGTTGACGTTTTAAAGCATGTTTTCTCAGGAGATCAATGAGGTACAAGACAAGGGATACATTGGTGGTCGTTATTTTGGAAGTCATTTGCATTAAAGATTTGGTTGCATTACATTTTGGAGGAACATTTATTATGAACTGGAATCTTTGTATAATTTAATAATGAACAAGTAAAGCTTCGGGCTTTTGTAACAAACATTTTGCTAAATCCAATGTATCGGTTTTAAATGACACTTTTAAAAGTCGTTCTTATATATCTTGTGTTGTTGATCTATGAAGTAACGCTCCCAAATTCATATTCCGCTGCGACTCATTTTGGGGGTGTTACAAAAAACCCGGTGTAACATTCTCGTACCAAACACATCAAAATACGTCCCCACTTTCTTCGTGATAATGTCCAAAAAGGACATATCTCAATTGAAAAAGTACCTTCCGTCGACAATATTGTCGACATTCTCACTAAACCCCTTAAACGTGAATCGTTTAACTATATACGTCTTGGTTTAGGAATGATGAAACACATTTCATAAATCATATTAGTCCGCTTCTCCTTCTTTTGTCTCAATTATAGTCTGTGTTCCATCCGTGTCGTGACAACTTGAATACTTCATCCGAAGTACTTTAAGTATCTTTAATTCGTGAAATGCAAATTAAAATGTCACTTCTCTTTGTAAAATTTTCGTCAAAAACTGAGTCCAAACCCCTTTACTGAGGGCAGCCCCCTAATATATTTGGGACCACCATGCTTTTGGACACCATCAACGGGACTCCCATATTTTACACTTAGTCAAAAAAAGTTCAAACCACAAAAACAAAAACCCCTCTTCATGCTGCAAGTGACGAACACGACCAAAACCACTCAAAAACTCAAAATCACCCATTAAAAACTTTTTTGAAGACCAAGATTCACACCTATACTAATTTCATAAACATCTTAAAGATCAACTATTGTAATTTTCATCCATTTTTCTTTCTCATTGGGTGTCTGGGGTTCATGATGAACACCAAAAATTAAAATTAGGGATTTTTTATTTTTCTTTCAATTTCATACAATTAGGACTAGTAGGATACAATGTATAACTAATATGTTACCCGTAGACATAGGATTTGCATATATTAGTGAGTTTGTAGAAAAATTGATTTTGATCCAAAACCCCAATTTTATTTTCAAATCACTCACGCTAGGAACATAATAAAATTGTGGTTATGCATTGTTAATACAACCTAAAAACATTTTCAAACACATGCATAATGATCTCTGTACAATTTGCGAGGATACATTAATTCATATGTATTTTTCGACTTGTTTGAATGAGCAAAATCAAACTAAGGAGCGTTTGGATTAACTCTTAGGATTTTATTTTTAGGTCGAGTTAATTGTTACTCCACATTGGTTACATCTAGGCACACACTAGGCACGAACTCAAAATATCAGCATATATGTAAGATATTAAAGTGTGATTTGATTGTTTTATTTTAGGTAACAATGCCTCCAATTACCTCACTAGATCATTAAAAGACCCGAAACTACATTCCACTCATATCAAGTGAATTTAATCAACCCTTAAGAAACACAATTGCAAATCTTGAAAAATGATACTTTCATGAGGGTAGGGTTGTGAGTCAAAACTTTGAAAACATGAGTCATATCCGTGCTAAGTTTGAATCAATTAAGTTTGATTGTTTGTTAAACTTAAACGAGCAAATTGTTCCTCGTTTTGTTCTCGAGTTCTATAGTCACTCGATACTTGTCAATAAGTATTCTGAGTAAAGGTTGTTATAAAACCACTCCTCCGTCTCCAAGTGTCGTCAAGTCCTTCATTCAAATTCCTAGACAAGGTTAAGTCACTCGTACTAAAAACAAGAAAAACATTATCGTCGACAAAAACAAAATCTTAACTCGCAAAATTTCATAACCTAATATGAATCAACTGGTGATTATCATTCGTGAAAACGCTATTTGTCTAGGAGGTCATAAGGATCATGTCTCCGGTTATCTTTGTCATATACTTTATTGCATTGAAACCTCCACTCGATTCAATCTAGCATTCTTTTTTCTCAAAAGAATGGAAAAGACTCGAAGCAAACCTAAGGAACTCTTACCTTACGGAATGCTTTTGACTAGATTGTTCAATCATGTTGTGTCCATCTTTCCTGAGCTAGCAATTGATCTATATATCTTACATGATCGATTCATGCATCCCCTCGCTCCTCACTATGAGTGTAAGACGCGATCGGATCATGGTAAGAAAAGACCTCGTGAGTCAAATGTAGCATCACTCTCACACCACTCTAATCATTCCATCCTATCTCATGTGGATGATCCCATCAATGAAGATGATGATGAATCATTTCATTCCAACTCTCATCTCATCCCTCAAAATATCTCTTTATCGTCACAATATTGTCTTTAAGAGTTCTAGCAAAACCCTTCCTCATTAAAGTTCATTACTTGAACTCCCATCTCTTTGTAAACCATTAATCTTCAAAACACAACAACAAGATGTCACCGTGAAGGGTTAAGTTAATTGGAAAAAGCTCTCAAGACTGAATGGTGGTAAACAGAAGTATACATGTTACACAAACTACTAAGGAACACTTATTATTATTATTATTATTATCTTTCTTGATTAATACATTATATCTTTCTATTATTAGGACTAGTAATGGCAAGTGATAATTGCATTTGACTTGGATGATTTTCCCCACTTTACCAACACTCTATGATTAGCAAAATAATTATAAATGTAACATGCGAACAATGACACTGCTTGCTAAATGATTTGCATGCTAGTTTAGAACTACATATTATTGCCTGAATTAGTGGATTCTTGAATTTGGTAGATGCCGAAATCACTGGACTTAAGAAAAAGGAAAAACTGTAAATTTTCATTCTTCCAGAAAACGGCCCCCTTAAATGCCTGGTGGCCCCCCAAAATATTTAGGACCGCCTGGTAATATGGGACCGCCACCAGGGGGAACAAAAATTTTGAGTTTACCTCTTTTTCTATATCTTTGACCCTCTTACCTACATCCTCAAGCTGTCATTTCCCTGTTTAGCCAAACCATCCTTGGCATCCTCTTCCATCCACACCATGCTTTGCCATGTTATATTACCATTTCCATTATTTAAATCATCAAACCCTCACACCTTACTACCACCATCACTGTCTTCATCCTAATCTTCTTCATCATCAATGTCTTGCTCAAACCACCATTCTAACTTCTCTAGAAAATCGAGAATGTCGGTAAGACAAGTATGGAAACGCAAAACATCCACTCCAAAATCATCACCTCTTTCCCAAAATGACTCACCTCCTCTTCCTCCACGAGTTTACTAACAATCTCCTTCACCACCATCATATAATCCCTTAAGAGATCAAATGATTAACCAACTCCACAACATCTCTACCATCCTTGATTCACACACTAATCCATTCAATTCATACATGCATGTACCATCTTCATTACCAACACAACAAATTTATCCTCCTTCTCATGTTCAAGTTGAATTTCACTTAAGTTTTTATCATTATTGAAAGTTTTCTAGACACCAATTCCACTCCTTGAGAAACGAAATCAACTTCATTTACGTTCTTCTAACCCATCCCATACCTCTAACCCATAACCCTCTAAATCATGTGTCACCAACCCCTTCTTTTTCCCTCTTTAATTAATCATTATCTTATGATTAATCTACCTAAATAATTGACCTTTCATCTTTTGATTATGGCATCTTCTACTCTTCAAGAATTCACTAGCGTAGATCTATGCCTTATTATGTCTTTATGATTATCTACTTTCTATTGTAATGCTTCATACAAATATTGTATGAATTTGTCTTAGCTCGTATTAGATCTAGTTTTATTTTATGTTGTATGAATGTATTAGTTGCATTTGCTATTGTATGAATTTCTTGTTGGTTGAATGAAACTCTCTTTTGGGTGACTTAAAAATCATGTGTTGCTTTACAAGATATTTGTCTTGAACATGTATTTCTAACCTTGGTTTATAGCACACAATTTTCGTAAGATCGATCCCTTGGTGCCCCGAATAAGGGGGAGCATACATCAAGGGGGAGTCTTGTTATCGTCGATTTCTTTCTTCCTACAACAACTCGACGATCATCCTTTTTGAATTCGACAAAAAGGGGGGGGGGGAAATGGAACAAAACTCATTTAATAATTTGAGATCTTTAATTTTATTTAAAATGAGTTTATATTTTGTCATCATCAATAAGAGGGAGATTGTTAATACAAATAATGTCTAAAAATGTTATTTATATTTTTCGACCTCTCAACGTTTTGATAATTACAAAATGTAAAAAAATTTACAATAAAATTAAACGTTTACAAATTATTAATCGTAAAATTCTATTTCTAAGATTAGTGATCACTTAAGGTATGAACAAACAAATCACAAAGCATGATTAGTGATCAAGAAAATATTTTTCTCATCCATTACATTTTTACAAAAGATTTTCACAAAATTAATAATACAAAATATTTTCTAATTAAAAGAAAAGTTTTATTAAAAACTTAAAATTTGAAATTCAAATTTTCCCCCCAAAACGAAAGCTTCTATACCAGATACAACCTTCCCCACAAAAAGACAAAAAAGGGAGCGGAGTCTACTGGCGGCCCCCTTATAGGCCTGGCGGCCCCCTTATATATATCGGACCGACAAGACCGCTGCTAGTTAGCATTGGCTTTTTCTGTCTATAAAGACTGGCCCACCCCTTGCAAAAAATCATACCTCTTTGCATGAATTTTTTCATACTTCTTTCTCTCTCTAAAAACCTTCTTTCTCTCACTAACATCTCTTGTTTTTTTTTCAAATGATCTAATCTCTAACATCTCTTGTTTTTTTTCAAATGATCTAATCTCTTCTTCTAATCTCTTCCCTCTCTTTCAAGTGCAAGAGAAGAACACTTGTATTCTCCAAGAAATGAAGTGTTGATTAGTAATCTTTCCTCCTTTCTTCTAAGTACCAAACCTCTATTGTAATTATCTTGTGTATTTGTGTGATTCAGATAGTGTGTAAATAGTAAGTGTGATCAAGTGATTGTGTATTGATTGTGAAGTGGTAGATTGGTTCTAGCTAAGATTAGGACTCGACATCTAGCTTAGTGTCGGAAAATAACGTAAGCGACGTGTAAACGGTTTTCTCCGCCAAAAGGGAGCTTGTTGCCATAGTGAAATCTTGAGTCGGATGCTCGTGGAGTGGAGTAGGGCAAAGAGGTGCTTCGTAGCCGAACCTCTATAAAATCTTGGTGTCTTTGTTTGGTTGTTCCTTTCCTTATCTCTTTACATTATTATTGTTGTTATCTAGTTTTAGTTTAGATAGTACTTGCTTGTGATATTGTGGATTGGTTAAACATATAACTCGGATCTATACATTTTTGAAAGCAAACTTTTCAAACATAAAACGAACCTGTAAACTATTCAACCCCCCCCCTTCTAGTTTCCACACCCTTTAACACTATAAATACCCACTTATTTTAACTTTTTATACACAACTATATATACTTTCATCCACTTTTCTAAATGGCTTGTTCGATTCCACATAGCGACGATGAAATCCAAGCTTTGGTTCAAAAACAAATTGACGAATATATGGTTCGTCAGAAAGCGATTCTGGATTTAGCCTTGCAATTTGATAATGCATGCACAGCATAAGGAATATCTTGAAAAAGCATTATTGAGAAAATGTAATGCACATTCCACAAGAGAGTCGTGCTTTTTAAAAGAAGGATCTGATAAAGATTATGAGTTAAATCTTTCTATGTATAAAAAGGTGGCAAAAATAGAAAAACAAATACATAGATCATCACAAGTGTGACAAAGCAACAACACTAGGAGAAGCAATCTAGGGAGTAATACATGGTTAAATAAACACAATATTTAATTATATTATTATCACCAGTAGCTTAGTTTATATTTAGTTTATTAGCTAAAACCAAACCAATCTCTCAAATATACGATTTACCGCTTTCATAAAATATAAATATACAAAAATAATCTTCTCTCAACCCCTAAAATTCTGTTAGACTGTGATCAAGCCTTCCCAACCTATTATCTGAGTGAACGATAACAACCCCCAAGTCTTGCCTATACTACTACTACAACGATTAGGTGCTCTGCCTAGGGAGTGGTAAAACTTCGTGTTGAAGTCCTACGACGACCGCATCAAGTTTTAAATAAAGTATCTATATTTTTAAATTTTAAATTCCAATGACTAGTTTTCCGTTATAAATACCCCTCACCATCTTCTCATTTTCTCACACAACTTCTTATCCAACTCTCTCAAATGGAATCCAATTTCAATAACAAAAATGATCCTTGGGAATTCAGTCTTAATATAGATGATTCCGATCTCCATTTAATACGTGTTCTGCGTTCCTCTAGTAGCACACGTGTTGAACCATCTCCATCAACCCCAAATCTAGTTAGGATAATACCCGGTCCTGCGGGTATTGTTCAGCAAGCCAAGCGGCTTAAAGAAAAAGATATTCTTCTTGGTTGGGACGGGGTAGTAATGTCGACACAAGAATATATGCAGAAAGTTGTTGAGGATGTGGATAAGGATGATGATTTTAAGAGTGGGTCGTCGATTAGCGCCACTGAGTATGTGAATGCTAATGGTGGCACTGTGAGTGGGTGTTTAGGAGACATCGACAATAATCTAAAGAAAGGGAAACTTGACCAAGTTGTTGCAATAGTCAAGTCTTGTTCTCCGAATGTGATTGGCAATCTCACACTGACTATGAAAGATCTCTCAGGTACAATACCTGGGACAATACATCACAAAGTCATTGGTGAGGGTCGTTATGGAAAGGATATTACTATAGGAGTTGTTTTGATACTTGCTAATGTTTCAGTTTTTTCTCCTAAACCATCAATGCATTACCTTAACATTACAATGAGAAACGTGGTTTTCCGTAAAGATACGGGTCATGGAAGTGGTTAATGCATTACCTTTGCATTATTATGTAATGTTTTTCATTATTATTGCGTTTTTAAATTCTGTATTGTAATTTTAAATTCAGTATTTTAATTTTAAATTCCGTATTCAAATTTTAAATTCCAACGGCTAATTTTAAATTATCGAATTCTAATATTTATGATGAACAAAACAGAAAACTTTAGTAACTTAGCGAATAGAATCACAAAGTGAGTAACATTCTGTCAAAAAACCGATAATTATTGAGTTGGATAACGGGGCCCATAAAAAGCTGACGTGGAGAAGGTCAAAACATAATCTCCCGGTTGCTAGTATTCGGGGTAACCTGAATGAACACACTTTTCTTGTTCAATAACCTTAAAGTCAAACTTTGATAGTCCAGTAACCCAATTGAAAAAAAAAGATTGGTAACTTAGGCGAACAAAAGTTGATAGTTTAGTAACCTATCTATTTAAAAACCTTCCCTAAGCTAATTAGTGATCGAGGGACACATTTTTGTAACTCTCAACTAGAAAAAGCCTTGCAAAAGTATGGAGATAACACATAAGTGATCAACGGCATATCACCCTCAAACTAATGGGCAAACCAAAGTGACCAATAGAGCTATTAAATGTATCTTGGAAAGTTCGGTTGGATATAATATGAAGAATTGGTCTGAAAAGCTTGACGATGCATTATGGGCATTCAGAACCGCCTACAAAACACCTAATGGATGCACCCCCTTTAGATTGGTTTATGGAAAAGCTTGTTACATACCTGTGGAGATCGAACATAAAGCATATTAGGCACTAAAACAATGTAATATGGAACTCACAGCTGCAGTGAAAAACCATTTCATGAAACTTAATGAATTGATGAAATTGAGAGATGGAGCATACGAGAACACCAAGATCTACAAGGAAAGAACTAAGAGATGACATGACTCTAGGCTTCGTGGGAGGATACAGAATTTCAAATGGGATACAAGGTAATTGCTATTTTAACCAAGATAAGAATGCATCCGGGGTAAGCTCAAATCAAGGTTGTACAGTCCAATGTGGTAGACTGTGTATCCGTATGGAAACCGTAGAGATCAACAATAGAAATCAGAATAAAAAAAAAAAAGAAAAAATAAAAAAAAACACTATAAAGTCAACGGACAAAGGTAAAGAAGTACCATGATGGACATATTGATGCGGAAGATAAAGAAGTAGTGGAATTCGAAGAAGATACAACATGAAAGAAGCTAGAAGGAAAAAGTCTAACTTAAGACTAGCTGTAAACAAAAGTGCTTCCCGAGAGACAACCCGGATTGTTATTTAAGCATCTAAACACATCAGGACCTCCTAGAAATCATCAAAACGCATTATATCCTTAACAATTCTTTCAAATTGAGCATTACACATACATTTAAGCCTTGAAATCCTTTAATACCTTAAGGGGGCATGCATACTTGTTTAAACACACAAAGTTAACATCTAAACTACACCCAAGAGCATACAAATTGATTTCAACTACAGCAAACCACTATTAACTTTCAAAACTCAACACACATACGAAAATCATCAATTCATGCATACAAATGATTAGGGAGCATCAAAACTACATCATTATACCCTAAATATCAAATCCTAGCAACAAAATTACAACACATTACGCTACACGGGTTTTCGATCAAAAACAAATAAAAGATCAATTTTAGCACACAAATGTGTTAGAGTTAATCCAAACAAGTTATGATCGAGTGATTACTGACCCTAAATGCATCTATCCCAGCCACCCAATTCCATTTCCAAACAACATTTAATATTTCGACAAACCCTGGTTAGTTTTCTAGTGATTTACGAAGATTTAATGTGATTTGTTTCAATTCCTTTAAGCTAAAGCAAGATCTAATAACATAGAACAAGTTTTAAACGTTACCTTAGCAAGAAAAACTTTAAATCTCAATATTTGAAGAGATGAAAATGGCGGCGGCGGTTTGCGTGGAGTGTGTGTGTGTGTTTTAGGTTTGACCAGAAGTGTAGTGGTTTTACCATACATGTCAAACTGCTGCCTTTTATACCCTTAGTTGTTTACATTGTCAATTTGATCCCTAGGCTTTCTAACCTCTTTTATTTTCGGTTTAATGTATTTCTAAGGTTAAATAGGTTTGGTTTTTGGCAAATTTAGTCCTTGTAGTTTGTAAGATCTAGGAAACAACTAGCACTTTGCATCTAAGCCCCTAAACTTTCAAACAAATAACAATATTGGCCCTTTGAGTTAAAATTAATTAACTCCCCTTTAAATTATACCCTTTTCAAATACAAAAACCTTTTCCTTTAAATGAGAGATGTTTTAGAAACCCGTGTGATGACATAAATTTGAAATCACTCTCCCCCTCAAACAATGACCCGTTTTCTATTTAAAGAGTTGTGGTCATTGTTTGAGTGGACAAATTTATTGTAAAAGCACAAAATGATTAATTTTCAACAACACTTTTTCTACCGTGGTTAACACAAATAATTTTGAAGAATCTATTACAATAAAAAACGAAAAAATTATCTGGTTAAAAAATAAGACTTCTCTTCTTTAAGAAGAAATAACGCACCTGAAAACGTACATTATTCTTGTAAACAAACCATGGTTATGTACAAAGTGTTCATAACCCATGATGCATGAAGTAATCCATGCTCGGGAAAACTTAATTACCCTTTTTAGGAACAGATGTCTTTTTGGAGACATGCTTTCCTCAGATTAAAAAGCGGGTTGCAGTCTGAAATAACTGCAAGCCATGAAGACATATTTTAAAAGGTTTGATCTTCTGCTTGAACTATATTCAAAGACCTGCGTCATATTGAAGGACATTTCTAGTCCCCAAAATTATCGATTTTCAGAAGACAATCTTGAAAAATATTTATTGTATTTTCTATTTTTAATTTTTTATGGTATTTGTAAGGGGGGGGGGGTGGGTGGGGTTTTTTATATTTTTGTATTTTCCTTTTAGTTTTAAATATGTACATAGGATACATGAAGACTTTCCTTTAATCATCCTCTCTTTCTTGAAGACGTTTGAGATTTCTGGAGACATACTCTTCATTCCAAGTCGCGGAAGAAGAAATTCAAACCGTTCACTTGGTAATGCCTTTGTGAATATGTCCGCAAGTTGATAATCCGTCATCACGAAGTAAATTTCAACCACATTGTTCTCCACTTGCTCTTTTATGAAATGGTGTCGTATGTGGATGTGCTTTGACCGAGAATGTTAGACATTGTTGCAGCAGATAGCAATAGCACTTCTTTTATCACAGTAAAGAGGTATATTATTGAATGCAAAGCCGTAGTCCGTTAGCTGTAATCGCATCCAAAGGATTTGAGCACAACATCCCGACATGGCAATGTATTCAGCATTTGTTGTTGAGATAGCAGTGCTTTTCTGCTTCTTCGATGACAAGCTCACTAATTTGTCTCCTAAAAACTAAGCACTTCCCGACGTACTTCTGCGGGTATCCTGACAACCTGCATGATTAGCGTCTGCAAGGCCGTTAGTGCCATAGCGGTGTCCTTCGGATACCAAAGACCCATGTTAATGGTTCCTCTGAGGTACTAAAAGACCCACTTAATTGCTTCAAGGTGCTTTTTGCTAGGCTTAGCCTGATACCTAGCACACATGCACACAACAAATACAAGGTCTGGTCTGCTGGCAGTGAGGTGCATTAGTGAGCCGATCATACTTTGAAACCGAGTCTGGTCAACTGGAATCCCTAAGGGGTCCTCATCCAGCTTTGATCGATCCACCGTTGGTGTATCTATAGGTTCACAAGAATCCATTTCATATTTCTTTAAAATTTTAAGAGCATACTTAGATTGGTTAATAAAGATGCCTTCGGGACTTTAAGAAACTTGTAATCCTAAGAAAAATGACATTTGTCACATCATTGACATCTGAAATTTTAAACTTATCTCTTTTAAAAATAGGTCACAATCTTTTGGATTAGTTTAGGCAAATATAATATCACTACGAAATCGACATGAAGAATATGTTTGCCTGATTTCGAGTGATAACGTAGGATCAAACAGCAACCCTTGGAGAACTTGTTTTTAGAAGAAAAACCTGATAAGGTGTCATATTCACGCCGTGGAGCCTGCTTTAAGCCATAAAGAGCCTTCTTCAGACGATAGACGTGTGTAGGATGATCTGGATCAACGAAACCCTCAGTTGACTGACATAGAATTTTTATTTTAGCTCGCCATTCAGAAATGCAGTCTTGACATCCATCTGGTAGATGGTCATGTTCTTGCTGGCGGCATTTGCAATGAAGATTCTTATAGCCTCTATCCGTGCAACCGGTGCAAGTGATTCTTAAAATCGAGACTCTTCTCTTGACGATATACCCTTGGCACTAACCGTCCTTGCTTATTTCATAAACATCACGCATACTCAACAGCTGACTTTGTAAATCCACTTGAGAGCGATTATCATTACGCAGTCTGGTTTTGGTACTAACTCTCATACTTTAAGTCGATCAAACTCGTGAATTTCTACTTGCATAGCTTCAAACCAGAAAGGTTCAGTCACGGCGGTCTGATAAATCATAGTGTTTGAATTGGAAAGTACCTAAAATGTAAAAGCACCACAAGGCGTTATTAGCTAACTGTTTTCTGGTGGATACCGGACGAGAAGGATTACCAATTACATTATCCATCGGGTGATCCTTGGTCCATTTTCTGAGATGATCATGCGGTTGAATAACTTGGTTGGATTCAGCTGTACTAACATCCCCTGATGATGACTCTTCAAAACTAGGTTCTGGAGCAAACGGGTTTACAAAGGGATCATTTTCAGCTTGAGCAAAAGGGTTATCTTTAAAAGTAGGTCCAGCTGCAACACCTTGATGTGAGATAGGAGGTTGTACTTCTGAGGATGACGGTGAATGACTTGTAGTAGGTGCATCTTGATCAATTGTTGTAGAAGAAGGTGTACTGGATGAAAAAACTAGAACTTAAACGGCAGAGCAGGAGGGTAGCTCTGGGGGGTTGAAAAAGTGTGGTAACTAAAAATAATAATAATAAAAAAAAAGGGAACACCTTTGTACAGGGGGGGGGGGGGGGGGGGGGGGGGGGGGGGGGGGGGATAAGGTATTATAAAAGTGGGGTTAAAAGTATTCATCGAAAATCGGTTGGAATAAAATCGACAGATATTTATTGATTGTGTAAATAAGACGCAAGGACTGGATTTGTACGACCCTGAACCTGATTTGTCACATGCGTTTCAAAATAAGTCTCGGTCCTGTACTGATGTACACAGAGCCATATGACGTAGTCGCTCAATTGAATGGAACCTGAATTATTTCCATGATTCCCTTGTTTCTCTTGTGTAGATTCTATAACCCTTTCCTATTAGGAAGCATACTAACGATATCCCATATTCTCTTTGCTTTCAATTTTCCAAGATCTTTGCTGTTATTTGTAGGATAACAAAGAGCACCAAAAATAAGGAGAAATGTAAGATCAAGTTTCTTACCATGCACAAGCTCATATGAGGTTTTGTTGTTACAAGTATGAATTAGGGATATGTTTTGGGTGTAACAAGCAGTTGCAACAACTTCTGCCCATAGAAACATCAGATCTTTAGAAAATATCAGCATTATCCAAGCAACCTCCACAAGAGTATGATTCCGTCTTTTGACAACGCCGTTCTGCTGAGGAGTTCTTGGAACAGATTTTTGGTGAGTGATGTTGACACTTTCATAGAATTCAGTCACAAATTCTGTGCCATTATCTGTTTGGAGACATCTGACAGTTTTATTAAGACCAACTTGAATTGCTTTAAAATTGGTAAAGATCCGACACTTTCCAAAAATTCAGTAAAAACTTGATTAACAAATTCTATGCCATTATCTGTTCGGATGTATCTGACAGTTTTATTGAGACCAACTTGTATTTGCTTTAGAAATTTAATAACAAACTCTGGATCAAAAACTTAATCCATGTAAATCTTGAATAATCATCCACGATAACCAAAATGAATTTCTTCCCATTAATACTCTACACTCTCATTGGTCCACACAAATCCATATGAAGGGTATGTAAGACTTCCATAATGGTGTTTTTAGATATGGGTTTGTGGGTATACTTCTTGCTTTTTTCTAGTTGACAAGCAGAGCAAAGATGGTCTTTCTCAAACTTCAACCTTGGTAAGCCTCTTACCAGATCTTTTCGTGCAAGATCATTGATGGTACCGAAGTTTAAATGGTTTAATCGACGATGCCACAACCATGATTTGTTCTTGGAGGCTTTTGACAATAAGCAGATTGGAGAGGACTTCATCATGTCTTCAACAGAGATAGTATACAGATTTGAGCCACGAGAACCTTTGAGTAACTCCACACCATCTACATCTCGAACATAACACAAATGTTTTCTGAATGCAACTTCAAGATTTGAATCACAAAATTGACCTACAGAAAAGAGATTGTGTCCAAGTCCTTCCACATAATATACCTTGGAGATTACACTATCACCAATCACGTAGTCTCCATAACCCATAATAGCACCAAAATGATCATTCCCGAATCTAACTGTCTCGATGAACTTTTTCATGAATTTCTTAAGCCGTGAGCGATTCCCCGTCATATATTTTGAGCAGCCTGAGTCCAAATACCAAAGGACGATCTGTACGACATGCATTTGAAAACAGACGAAGATGGAGAGTTTGGTAATTCGGATCCTTAATTTCTGTTGGGGTCCTGTTGGTTAGCAAAAACAACAGTATATTTTATAGGAACATCAATTGTCTATGACGCAACTGTAGTGGGAATGCCAGTGGAAATTGCCTTTTCTTGTTTGTTTCTACATTTGTTTCTACGTTTGTATCTAGTTAATGGTGTCTGAGTAGTGTTGCTAAATCTCTCAGTGATCACAATTTCACTAGAACTAACGTGTTTAGGTTGCTTTAATGGCACTACTTTGGATTTAGTAAACCTAGTTAAAGGGCACTGTTTTCCTAAAGTGAATTTTATTCTTGTGGGCTTCCACTGATAACCAACATTAGCAAATAGTTTCCCTGTTGCTTTCCAAACTTGCTTAACTTTGCTCAAAACATTTTTAACAGGGGGCACGTACAGATTTCAAATATTTCACAACACACTTATCATGATTAGCAGAAATTAAGCATTTGTTACATGTCTTGCACACAGATTTAGAATTCGAATTAATTATAGTACGCTTAGAGCTAATACTAGAATCAACATGATTCTATTGTTTCATCTTAGACTTATTGTTCCTAAGGTGAGCTTCTACTTTCTTCTTGTTGTCACTTTTAGCTGGCAGGATCCTATTGTTCTTTGTATTGCTCCTAGGCTTTGACCCGCTAGCTTTAGTGGAACTGTTTACTCATGTAGAAGGAATCACAGGTACATTAGTCTTTTTCACATTCTGTTGCTCAACATGTTTTTGTGTGTTATTATTTGAAGTTTCGCATGTTTCCTTAAAAAGTCACTTGCTTTTTCTTATTCAAAGGGGTAGTAGCAATCGTTTTATCTCTATTACTGAATTCTTTCAGACAAGTGCTAACCATATATTCTAACAATTCCTAAGACTGCTTAGTGTAAAGACATGCATATTGAAGCGCATTATCTAATGGTTTTGTAATTCTAGCCTCTTCTACAATCTCATGAACTTACACTTTCCTTAAGATGTTTGAGATAATCTAGATGAACTTCCTTATTGTTCTTATTGCGAGGGGATTGGTTCAACATCGATTGCATACATACCAGGGGCAAGCACTTTTGGTTTTACTGTAGGCATAGTGACGCATTGCATTTTTCCTTTTAGCTGAGCCTTTAGTTTCTCATTTTCAGTTAACAGAGAAGATGTCTTTTCAATAGTTTTAGCATGCGTTATCTTGATAGAATCATACAATTCCTTGTAATGTTGCTTAACTTTTTCATTCTCTGCCCTAAAACGCTCATTTTGTTCTTGAAGAGCAGTGACATGTTTTTTTAACTCTATGTTTCTGAGAACTACAGGCATTAAAGTCCAACGAATAACGAAACTCCTCACTACATCTCTACATTCTATGTAATAGATTTGCTCCATTAAATTTTTCTAATTGTGTTGTTTCTTTTTCTTGAAGCTTGCTCTTTATTTGTTGATTTAAAAAAAACACTGCAAAATTTAGGATATCGCTAAGATGTTTGTGATTTGTTGTTTCCAAACTTTCTTTATGATTTTGATACTTCAATTGCAAATTTAGGTGCTCTATCTCAAGGTTAGAAAAATGTTTTATCATTTCACTATGATCCTCATTTTGAATCTTATGTTTTAATTTAGAAATCTCAGCTTCAAGTTCTAGACAACGTGCTTGTTCTACAGTGTAAGCATCATGCATTTCAAAAAATCTAGAAACAGTATTCATAGCATCCATGACACTATACAACAATTCATTAGACAAACAATCAGCAATTAGATTCTCATTCTCAATGAGAAGGTTTTTCCGTTCAATGTCCGCACATCGCTTGTCCACGCATTTTGTTCAAACCTCAGCTTTCATTTGTTCAAAAATTTCTTTCATTTCTTTAACTTCTTTAACGAGAGCCGTTTAGATTCACTCAAAATGTTCTTTAAGCGTTTTGAAAAATGGAATTACCTTAGTAAGATAACATTTCGTTGTTTGTTCGAAACCCCCTTCCCCTTTTGTTAGACCACATGGTGTAATTCTCTTTTACAAGTTTTATCAAATTCCGTAAAAAGTTGTGTGAGTGTATAAATATTATTTTTTACTTGAATTTTTGTTGGAAGTACTCTGGGGACAAGCTTTGCAGGTGTATTAGGTGGATACACCGTCATTTTTGAAATTGGTTTCGAAACAGAAGACCAAAAAATCTGTTCTATGGATAATTGTTTATATGGTGTAAAGATTGCAAGATAATTCTCTTTCGAGTAATCTGGGGGTGCAATCTTAATCTTACCTTCAATCCACATAAGGCTTTTCATTTTCTTAAGCATTTTCTTCCTAGTTATCTCAGCTATTTCAAGAGTTTCCTCTGAGTCAAGCACAACAGCAGGGGCATGATTGGTCTTGACTATTTCATGACCATTATAGAGAAGACTAAACTTGCATCGCACTGGTGAGATATAAGTGATTTTTATAGCCTATTGCTACCTTATTCTTTTCATCATAAAAAGGTTTTGGTTTACATAACATGTGAACTGTTTAAAGAGACTGGTCTTGTTTGAATAATTTATCTTCAACCTTTTCTTTTAAAGCTTTCATGTCTAAAAAATCTTTAAGGTATTTATTTTATTTCTATTTAAATTCCTTTTTCAAAGTTGCTACTTCTTCTTTCATTAACTTATTATGGTCAATGGTAGAATTGAGTTGCATTTTTATAGAATGAAGTTCCCTTTTTAAAGTTTCTTCCTTAATTTTACGGTCACTGATAATTATTCTCATTTGTTCAATCAATTTTTTTTTATTTCTTTTGTTTCACTTTTAGTTTAACTTCAACCTGCCTTTTTTCATAAATCACAACTTGTTCCTTATATCTCGCAAGTTTAGCAGTTAATGATTCATTAATTACTTTGTTCTGCTCATTCGCAGACACACATTGGGCAGCCTGTTCATGCATATCATTGATTATCATCATTAAAGCATCATTTGGCATAAAAGATACATTACTTTGTACAACTTGCACTACGTTGTCCTTCACATACTGTTCATAAGGAATAATATTACTATCACTCGTATATTTAGTATCAGAGTCAACAATGTAGTTCTGTTGTACATCGTGTTGCATCTCGTGTACTTTATGATACTCACCAACACTATCTATATAGTGATCTTGATCTTGTACCTCAGATAGAATGTCCGAATCATATGATGGACCAGCTTCATCATAGATTGGATCAGCCGATGATAGATTTGCCATGAACATGGTCTGTGCAGTAGGAGCCTCATCAACATCGGTATCAAAAGCATCACATTGATCAGCTTGAAAGACGTTGTCCACATTGAGTGCCAAATCTTGTACCGGTGCCTCACACATCATCATCAAACGTGTTATGTTGTCTACCTGCAATAAACAACAACTACTCTTCATCCAAAACCACTCCATTCTTTTAAGCTTGCATCAACAGCATCTTATCTTTGAAGTATTTTGAATTATGTAGTCGCTTTGGGTGAGTGCATTGTCTTGCTATGTGCCCTATTGATGTGAGGGTCATAAAGGACTTCAGTCAAGGACGTTTTACAACCTCCCTAAGGCATTTACCATAATCATTGCAAGTGTAGTATAGAGGCAAGACTCAGGGGTTTTTGTTATCATTCACTAGGGGAATAGTTAGGAAGGAGGCTTGATCACAAGGTCTAATATAATTACTAGGGGGTTGGTATGGGGATAAGAATTCTGTTTTGTGGTGGTGTTTTTTAGGTATGAGTTAAGTGGAAAAGCAGGGTGGGAACGATCAGTGTGAGTGGTGGTGGAGGTGAGATATGTGTATAGGTGTTGTGGTGTGACTAGTACTTGGAGTGGAGGTATCACATCATTCATACACTTTTGTCTGAGTTATCTTTACAAATAGAGGCTGGTAGTCTATGGTCTATATGATTTGCGTAAATACATATGTATTACCTTGCATATAGGCCTCATCCCTTAAGTGTAGTCTTATCACCACGTTGATATGATTCTCTCAGATCACTTAAATGTATGTCTTTACGTATTTGTGGCGGATACATAATCGATGAAATCTGCGGAATCTACAGCTTCCACAGCTAGGTCTAACGTACCGCGTTGTAGCCCCGTTGCGTTGTCAAACTTTTGATGATATGGGTTAGTTCGATCGGTTACTTCTGCGATTCATTTAAGTAATCAAAATCTATCATCACTGGAGTGAAATAGCGATACCGCGTCCTGTGTGGTATTTCTAATCTCGCATAAGGGAGACAATGCACGGCTTGTTGAGTTACAGTAGGTGGACACGAACTATTGACGAATACAGGCGGTGATTAGAAGAGTACCTCATGTGAGTTACGACATATTTCAAGAGAGGTCCCCGTCATATGGATAGTAGATTAAGACGACTAAAGTGAAACGAATGTCGTTAAGACGTGTGGTGAGATTTCGGCCCGCTTGACCAGAGTTTGGTACAAACACAGTAGTTTAATTGTTCCCTAAGAAGATATAAGGACTCAAGCGAACGATCTATGAGCACTGATTGCGCACAGTCACTAGATGACGTTCGACACACACAGCGATGTCTACTCAATTTGACAGCAGAAGTTAGAGTAAGGGTTGGGGGGGGGAGAGTGGGGGGGGGGGGACTATGGGCACACAGAGGGCTTTCTACACTCATGTTTCCCTAGACATATCAACAATGATACAGACAAAAGCTAGTTTTCTAAAGCCTAATGCGCACATTCATCAACAAGAAGCAACATCAAAAGGTCTACAACCTAAGTTTCATGCAGTCATAGATAAATATAAATGAGGGTTTAGCCTCACATGTTATTAAGAAAGCAAGAAGATAAATCAATCAAACAACACATAGACATATTGAATGATTAATGATAAATAACCTTACTTGATTAAAACATAGATTCAAGGTAGTACAATATGGTTTTGAGGCCCTAAAAACGACCTATAAAGCTGCTAGAATGACTAGGGTTCATCTCCCTAGGTTTATACAAATTTACACACTTTAAAACCCTAAAAACAAATTTATATTTATAGAGATATCGATGCATCGGCGTCGCTTAGAAATCCTGACGCCGTCGCCACGTAGATGATTCTAGATCCTCTTTAAGTCGGCCACATCATGACGCCGTCGTGAAATTCCTGACGTCGTCACTATATAGATCATGACGGCGTCGCTTTATGCCTATGACGCCGTCTCCAGCCACTGTTTGCATAAATCTTTAAGAGATTTGGTGTATGTCCGTAATCTTGTCCGTTTCTTCTCCAAATGAGCCCAAGTCACGTGTATTTCCTCCAAAAGCCATCTAAGTGCTAAAATCCTAAAAACAAACGATTAAGCACGTAATCTGGGTATATTTGCATGATTAAGGGGGTTTAATGACCCCAAAATAATATATAAAATGACACCTCATCACCAACAACTGTGAGTAACTGACTAGGGTACTATCCATTTATAAAACAACTATCCAGTCCAAGCAAGTCTCTTAACTCTGCTTTAAACCCCATCTTTAAAGCTCTGATACATATATATATCCTTTTGAATTGTCTTGTTGTCTCACTTGGATTATAATCTCTTTCTAGATCTATCTTGACAGTAGTGTCTTTATTTGTTCTTTGCAACTCTAGAACATAATCCCTTAAAAAGGAATATTGCTTAGTCAAATCACCCTTAACTTTCATGACTGACTTATCCCTTGCCTTTTTCACCTTGCTATGGTGATACCAATTTGATATTTATTCTATAGTTTCTCTTTTGGTGCTTTAACTAGAATATCAGGGTTTGGTTTCACTATTTTTTCAATTTCATTGGCAAGCCAATTGTCTGCAAGCAGTTTCGCTTTTCTTGTTTGCAGACAAGTGTGTTCTTCATTAAAGGTTTTCCCTATACATGTGTCATTCTATTTAGAGTCATGCAATGACCAAGGGCATGTGATATCTTCATAAACATAAATGCCCTTTTTCTCACCTACTTTTACCCTTATCCCACTTGTAGAATATCTTAACACAAGTATGGATTGATTCACTTAGAGTTTTAGAGAGAGAAAGATGGTTGGATGAACACTTAGAGAGAGAAAGAAAAATAATAATATTAGCTTAGTGAAAAATGTGACAAATGAACAACCAACACCCTCTCCATGTGTGGAGAGGGTTAATATACTTACATAGTTGGGCCGGGTCGGGCTTTCTATGGGCTTTCCTTGGACTTTCTATAAGCCGGCCCGGTTAGATTACTTAGATATTACATTGAATTGACTAACTATTACTAAGGCTCGTGAGATCGATAATGATCGTCACTTCACTAAAAACTGAATTCCTAACAATCTCCCCCTAAGGGACGATCGTTGAGATCTCATAAATGATCAACACTTTCTGTGTTCCTAACAATCTCCCCCTAAGGGGTGATCATAGAGATCTCTCCTTGTGACCTTGATCATTAATCGTTGAAGCTTCTTGTCTTGATCTTGAGTCCTTTTTGTGTAATAGTTGATCTTTTGTCTTGCTTCTTTGCGTAGTGATCATTGACTTTAGGCTTGAGCTTGTTCCTTTATCTTGACTTGTATGTGAATATGTGATCTTGAGCACCTTGAGATCATCAACCAAGCATAATCTCTTTTCGCCATCTTGTAAACTTTGCCACCTTGTGAATTTGTAACTTCTGGACCGACATGCTCATACCTTTGTTGATTTGATAATCTTGAAAAACTTTAATAATGCATCTTTCTTGAATTTCTTTAGCTTTAACACTTTGTCGCTTCAAGAAGGACGTATGGTATTAGAGTAGCGGAAGTCTTGAAACATGTACTTGAGCTTTCATGATGTCTTTATATTTGTCGGTTAGGTATGAGCATGTGGCTATAAATCTTGTGAGTCAGCTGGAATTAGGTACCTCCATCACCATCTTTAAATATTCTTGAAATAAAACAGTTAGCAATAAAGCAGGGGGGCGAATATGGCTTTGTCATTCACCCGTGTTTGGTTGGAGTAACCTTCGAATCCGTGAGGATCGACCTGTGATCAGATAGATTCAATTTAACAAGAATCTTCTTGACAGGATTTCCAGCTGTAGTATTGAATCTTTCTAACACATATGTATTAGATTCATCATACTCAACATGTACTCATTATCAGAACATCTCAAAGCAGACAACACGATATGAGTGAACTATCGAGTTGCTATCTCACCGATTAAAATAAAAAATTGATTTGAAAATCAATCGACGTGTCACTTACTAAAGTGTTTTTCTGACACATAGAGAGTGTTAATCATTTCAAAAATTTATCAACAATCGTCAATTCATAACTTGGAACAAGTTTGATTCTTATAGAATCATACCATCATTTCATTCCAGTTATCACAAGTTTAATTCATATAGAATCGCACAAGTCACCTACTATGAGCTTGTTTAATGTTGGCTCAAGCAGGATTTCCATCTTCATAGTGATTGAAATCACTCGGATGTTCTGGCAAAATCACAAGGATAATGCGTAGGACTCTTAATATGTTAACTTGTTATTCACATTGTGTGACCTAGCAAGCATGATTTGACAAGTGTCCTAATGAGATTTATGGATGATCTATTTTGGCTCTAGACTTAATAGTGCACTTTGTTTTTAGTGACCGAAGACTGGAGCAGACTGCCACCTTTTCAATATCAACTAACTCAGAGTGAGAAAGTCAATAGAAATGCGTGTAATCTCTGTGAGAAATGAAACAAGAGTCTGTTGAGAGACCTTGAGTGGCTAGGGAGGGTTGTGCATAGCGTCACTAAGTCCATGACTGCCTTTAATGTCAAACAACAACTTAGTGTTTCTGACAAATTATGTATTGACCCGATTTTTGCCTAAGTATATGGAGGGCTTCTTTCTTTTCACCCTTTATCCTTACATTTATTTTTCAATCTTAAACCCCATCAATGCTTACCGAGACTTCATAACTAACACCTTGTTGGGTTTGTTCCAGTGTTAGCTCCATCTCAGTCGGCATTATTCCTAATTCTCACTTTTTCTCCTTTTGTATCATACCTAAGGACTTCTACACTAACTAGTGGATATCCCTGGGTAGATCCCTCTGGTTCTGGCTGGATTATAGGATTTGTATACCTATGCCTAACCGCCTTATAACTTCATAAATTTACACTTTGAGAGTTTTCATCATCACTAAAAGCTCCCCCTTAACATGTGCATCGTAATTGTAGTACATGTTAAGTGTAGAGTGCATTGAGTCCATTTTATATGATCACATTTCAATACAAGTTAGATTCAGTTTAATCATATTTTCTCTCCATATCCAAAATGTTAATCCCTTGATATTTTGGATATCAATTCATTAAATGTTCGGGGACAAAATGTTTACACAATAACTAAAAGTAATATTTTAATGCTCTCCCTCAAATTATGAGGGAATTATATAGTGTTTGAGTATGTTAATTTGAAAAAAAATTGAATTTACTAAGAAATTCTTAAAAATTCATACTCAAACACTATATATGCCTAATTTTTTAAGTCTACACTACACATTTATATATTCACAAGATTATTATGTACGAGGTTTGACCTGAATGATGAGAACATCATATGATAGAATCATATGGTTCTTTGTAGCAGCCGTAGGTCTCTTTCGTACAATCTCCTACCAACAAACTTTTCTAAGCTCCTCATTAACTTTCTTTTTTTCAAGAAGTTGTCAATCTGATCTTTCTCTGTCCAAGCACTCTTCGGCATTGCTTCATCTTTCTTTCCAAGTTAAGAAAGTCTTTGCTTTAAACTTCGAGTGTAAAATAGATTCAGATACATATGTAACTTGAGCTTGTGTGGTTGGTGATGTCTGTGTTGATGTTGTCTCAGCTTCCCCCTAAACCAGCAATCCTTTCTTGAGTAGATTCAGAACTTTCTTGGAAGCCGCATCAAGCAGTCTTGATGTATAAAGCCCAGATATCCGAAGCACGCAATTAACCCTTTCAAGAATTTGAAACTGCAACACCAAAGCCAATTAAGTCCCGGATGAGCGCATTTCTCTCTTCAAGATATTGATGATATAAATTGCAACACCAAAGTCAATTAAGTCCCGAATGTCACAATTATTCCCTCTAAGTAGTCGAAATGAAAACACCTAAGTTAACTAAGTCCCAAATGTGCTCATTTCTTTCTGCAGAATACTGACTAATTTAAGGAATCATCTTACTTATCAAACCTATGTGTACCTCTTTTGTCAACTATTCTACTCTCTTAAAAAAATAAGCTTAGTGGTTAGCCGTTTGAGGAAACATTTATTGAATCAGTAACCAATCTTCTCACGCTTAGAATAAATCTTCTTACAACACTTCCCCCTAGTATCTTAAATGATGCATACTTGAAATAACAAGATATCTCCACCCCTATGTAGTTGAAATAGTGCACCCGAAAGTAACAAGTTAAAACACTGATTTTCTCTGCGGTTATGACATTTGTCTTCCCGGAATGACCTAAAATGAGAACAGGGTATGAATTTTATTATGTGTACTCATTATCTTTATTGTATATCTATTCCTTCCCCCTTGCTGGTTTTGATACCTCAGAATCAGCAAAACCTAGAACACACATATACTTGAGATCGTGTTCGAAGAATTGATAAGCTTAAAACTATTCCGTGAGAATCAACTAAGTCTTAAATTACAAATAAGTTCCTAAAGTTTGAAATAAATGACATCTAAAGCATTTATAGTTAATATAAATTAACTCCCCTTGAAATTGTTATCCGTCATTATCAAAAACTTTATCCGTTTATTTCATGACTTAATTTGAAAGGCCGTTTTAAAGGATTATTTGATGAAAATTTCTCCCCCTTAAATAATGACCCGTTTTCTATTTAAAGAGTTGTTGTCATTGTTTGAGTGGTCGAATTGTCTTTGAAAATCTTTGTATGATTACTAAAAATACTGATTCATTATGAAGACAACTTTTTATCAATAAAAATAAGATTTCTCTTATTTTGACACATAAGCGCACTGACACGTACACTTATGGAATAAAGGAAGCACGGGTTGTGATGCAAAGTAATCACAAGCCTTTGCATGGTCATAAAGTAGACCATGCCCGAGAATAAATTCCCGTTGAGAGGTCAAGTCTCCTTTTTGACAGAATACTTGCCTTTAAGATGATGACCGGGTTGCTATCTGAAATAATAGCAAGCCATTTTGGCATGTTTTGAAAGCTTTTGAAACTTCTGCTCGAACTTCATTTACAGCCTCGTATCATTATTGAATGACATTTCTAAGGCCGTAAATGTTATCGATTTTCAGAAGACATGCCAGAGATACATATTTTTATATTTTTACGGATTTTTTAATTTTTTCTTTTGTTTTTGTAAAATTTTATAAAAGGAAAATCTTTTTGGATTTTTTATTTTTTTTATGTTTTCATATATACATATATACAGGATATGAGTTACCACCATCACTCATCCGTTTCCTCTGCCAGACGATTCAACGTGTCCGGAGACATGCTTCTCATACTGAGCTTTTCGATCAAGAAGCTGAATCTTTCTCGAGGCAACGGTTTTGTAAAGATGTCAGCCAGTTGGTATTCAGGCCGGACAAAGTATAGCTCCACGATTCCATTCTCCAGTTGCTCCTTTATGAAATGGTAGCGAATATCGATGTGCTTAGCTCTTGAATGTTGAACATTGTTGCAGCATAAAGCAATCGCACTCTTGTTATCGCAGTTTAGAGGGATCTTATTGAATTGAAATCCATAATCTGTTAGCTGTAAACGCATCCAAAGGATTTGTAAGCAACACCCAGATAAGGCAATATATTCAGCCTCTGTACTCGATATGGCAGTGCTCTTTTGCTTCTTGGACGACCAGCTAACAAGTTTATCACCTAAGAACTGAGCGCTTCCCGATGTACTACGTCTAGTGTCTTGACACCCCGCGTGATCGGCATATGCATAAGCTGTGAGTGACATATCGGTATCCTTCGAGTACCATAGACCCATGTTAATGGTTCCATTAAGGTATCTAAAGATCCGTTTCATCGCTTGTAAGTGCTTTTCGGTAGGCTTAGCCTGATACCGGGCATATAAGCAAACAACATGGTTAAGGTCAGGTCTACTGGATGTAAGATACATTAAGGATCCAATCATGCCATGGTAAAGTGTAGCATCAACTTGTTTCCTATGTATATCTTCATCCAATCATGGGTGTGTCGACAAAATCAGTAGAATGCAAACTACATTTTTTAACAATTTCAGAAGCATATTTAGATTGGTTTATAAAGATGCCTCTAGGACTTTGAGATATTTGTAATCCTAAAAAGAATGATATTTGCCCCATCATCGACATCTTAAACTTATTGGTCATCTGATTAGCAAACTCATCACACATGGTAGTATTAGATGATGCAAATATTATATCGTCAACATAAATTTATACCAGTAATATGTCATTTCCATCATGCCGTGTGAAGAGTGTTGGATCAACTGCACCTTTGGAGAATTGTTGAGAGATGAGGAAGCTTGACAACATATCATACCATGCACGTGGTGCTTGTTTTAGACCGTAAAGATCCTTTTTAAGCTTGTACACATGCGATGGGTTGTCCTAATCAACAAATCCTTCTGGTTGTGAAACATAGACCTCTTCTTTGAGCTCGCCATTCAAGAAACCCGTTTTGACGTCCATTTGGTAGATAGTCATATTCTTGTGAGCGGCATTTGCTACGAAGATACGAATGGCCTCTATTCTAGCAACCGGTGAAAATGATTCCTCGAAATCGATTCCTTCTTCTTGTCTGAATCCTTGAGCAACAAGTCTAGCCTTATTCTTTAGTACCCCGCCAAATTCATCTGTCTTGACCTTATAAATCCATTTCAGCTTGATCAAGAATACGTTATCTGGACACGGCACCAATTCCTAAACATCTAGTCTTTCAAATTCATAAATTTCTTCTTGCATTGCATCGATCCATGATGGTTCGGTTATTTCTTATTTGAAGTTCTTGGGTTTGACAGAAGTTAGGAAGGCATCAAAATAACACCACATGGCATCAGTTTCAAGTTGCTTCCTTGTAGATACAGAGCGAGAAAGATCACCGATCACATTTGCTATAAGATGATCCTTAGTCCATCTAACAAGGTGTTCCAATAGAGTGTGGAGTTGTCTCACATTAGATGATGATCTGTGAGAAGTTGAGTCTTCATGAGGAGATTCATTAAGTGGATCATCATGAAATGTTGGTGTTTTTAGTGATTCTTCAAAACCTTCAGAAATGATTGGAGAATGTTCATGTTCTTGTGATGAGGGAATACTTATTGATGGAGCATCCTGGTCAATGGAAGTTGACACAGGAGAATCAGCTAATACTTTAGCTCTTAGAGCAGCAACTTCTGGAACTAGAGAAACAACAATTGTTGGAGGGTTAAAGTATTCATTAAACATTGGTTGAAATAACCGATCCCAATCATCTCTTATTGGTGGCAATCAAGGTTGTTGAGAAACAGGATTTGAACCGAGTCCTGTACTGGATGTAGCAGGAGTCATTCCTTGAAGCCCGAGTCCTGAACTG
This sequence comes from Tanacetum coccineum, assembly GCA_026074375.1. Classification (NCBI taxonomy): domain Eukaryota; kingdom Viridiplantae; phylum Streptophyta; class Magnoliopsida; order Asterales; family Asteraceae; genus Tanacetum; species Tanacetum coccineum. Next base: position 39,918 of record BQNB010040417.1, read on the forward strand.
AATTGTTTAGAAGCCATAGTTGTTAGCTCATCGAACGTTACATGAATTGTTTCAGTAATTATCTGGGTCCTTCTGTTGTAGATTCTGAACGCTTTCTTTGCAGGCGCGTAACCAACAAAAATCCCAATGTCTGCTTTTACATCAAATTTACCCAGATCCTCATGGTCATTGGTAGGATAACAGAATGAACCAAAGACATGAAAGAATGATAAGTCCAGTTTCTTGTCTTGCATAAGCTCGTATAGGGTTTTGTTGTATCGGATGCGTATCAAAGAACGGTTTTGGGTGTAACAAGCAGTATTGATAGCTTCGGCCCAGAGAAATAATGGAGCTTTAGAAAATATCAGCATAGTTTGAGCAGCTTCTACAAGAGTCTGATTTCGCCTTTCGACAACACCGTTCTGCTGAGGAGTGCGAGCTACAGAAGTTTGATGCGTGATGCTAACATTTTCATACCATTCACGAAGTGTCTGATTGACAAATTCGGTTCCATTATCTGTTCGAACATTTCTGACTGTGGCTTTCAAACGAACTTGAATGTTTTTAATACATTTGATGATGGCCGCAGGAGCTTCATCTTTTGTCTTCAAAAATCTGACCCAGGTAAATCTTGAGTAATCGTCGACTATCACTAAGATATACCTTTTCCCGTTAATACTAGCCACACGCATCGGGCCACACAAATCCATATGCAAAAGATATAGTTTCTCTTGGTTAGTGTCTTCAGCTTTGGGTTGATGAGGGGATTTTTTGCTTTTCCCCAATGCACATGCTGAACACAAATGATCTTTTTGAAATTTAAGCCTAAGAATTCTTCGTGCAAGACCATCTTTAGCTAGCTTGTTCAAAGTACCGAAGTTGAGATGAGATATTCGACGGTGTCATAACAAGCTCTTAGTCTTTGACGCTTTGGATAGAAGACAGATCAGAGATGATTTAAGCATGTCATCAAGAGAAATTGTGTACAAATTTGTGTCTCGGGACCCTGAAAGTAGATCAACACCTTCCAAATTTCGAATAAAGCAAGTGTTTTTCCGAAATGCAACTTCAAGATCCGCATCACAAAATTGACCAACAGAAAACAAATTATGTCCAAGCCCCTCAACGTAGTATACTCTAGAGATAATAACGTTTCCCAGCTGATAGTCACCATACCCCATGATCCTTGCAATCTGGTCGTTCCCGAATCTAACAGTACCCAGAAATTTACTGACAAAGTTCATGAGCTGAGAGCGATTCCCTGTCATGTGTTTCGAGCATCCGGAGTCCAGATACCAGAGTACAATCTGGACAACCTGTCATGACAAGAGAAGAAGACGATGGAATATCTGTTGCATTGGATCCCCAGGTTTGATTGGGTTCCGAGTGGTTAGCATTCTTAGATTCTACAATCTTAGCTATTTTACTCGAACCTATGTTTTTAACATTTTTGGGTTTCCTGCAATAGACTTTTATCTCTGGTTTTTGTATTTCATCTGAGTGGGAAGTGGTTTGCTTAGGAGGCACTACGTTAGTTGAGGTGAACCTAGTTAAAGGGCACGAGTTACCAACTATAGTGAAAGTTCTGCCTGTTGGTTTCCACTTAAATCCTACTTCAGTGAATACATGACCCGTAGGTTTCCAAACATTTTGTTTTCTATGTTTCTTAGCAGATTTAGTACGGTTATTCCCATTTTGCACAAGATCAAGAAGACATTTATCATGAACACCATCAAACATAGATTTATTGCAAGTAGCACAGAGAATTTCAGAATTCGTATTTGACAGTGAATGCTTAACATCAACATCACAAACAAGTTTAACAACACGATTTGAATTATTAAATTTCCTAGGTTGAGCTTCTACTTTATTCTTCTTGTTCCTACTTGGTGTTTGAGAGATCATATCATTCTTTTTATTGCCTGGAGGCTTTGATCTGCAATTCCTAGTAGAACACTTCACTCCTGTAGAAGACAACATAGGTTTGTTAGAATCTGATGTATTAAAAGACTCTACCTGTTTACTGTTGCTTAAGGATGTGAGATGTTCAGCAAACCTAACTTTCTTGACAATGTTCATGGGTGTGACAACAACCTTCCTAGTATTAGGTGTTATCGCATTAGGGCACGTATCTTGAACATATACAAGCAACTCCTGAATTCTTGTGGTATACTTACAAGCAAGGTCTAACTCGCCATCTAAAGGTTGTTTCGCCTTAGCTTGTTCGACTATTTCCCGAAGAATATTAGCTTGTTCTTGAGTGTTCCTAAGATAGTCTATGTGAACTTCCCTATTTTGCAATAACCTAGGAGGCAACGGTTCTAAATCAAGCTTGAACATGCCCGGAGCAATAGTGTTGGCAGATGGTATGTGAACAACATTTTCAACAATTTCTTTCCCTTTTAATTTTCGTAAATCATTTTTCAATGATGTTATCACAAAGACCTTATCTTGAATTTGAGCTTTTAAATCCTCATTTTCCGCAGATTTTAAGTTCAGTTGATCAATTAAAGAGTCACTCTGTTCTTTGGTACGAACACGTGTCTTTTTGATTGAATCAAACTGATCTTTAAAAACTTGTTTCAGATGATTAATTTCTTTACAAAGACGCTCATTTTCAGAAAGTAATTTTGCCACACTATTTTCCAGTTCCACATTTTTGGTCTCTAATTCACACAAATCATTATTAACATTATCATCCTTGGACTTTTCTCTCATAGATTTGATAATATCCTTCAACTTACAAATGGTCGTGTCTTTGTCTTGTAGCTGAGCTTTCAAATCATTCTTTTCAAAATATTCTGGAATTTCCAGAGCGTTCTGATTAATACAAGATTCATCCTTTTGAAAAATTTCTTGATTTAATTGATTTGATACTTCAAGAGAAATACAATGTTTTTCAAGTTGAGAATGACTTTTCAAAAGAGCATTATATGCTTGTTTTGATTTGGAAAGCTCAGCATCAAGATTCAAACACTTTTCACACAAATAACACTTTAGCATTTCCATATTCACAGAATTATTATTCAAAGACATAGAATTCATCACAGTTATCAGCACATCTTTTTTTGGGTAAAGGGTTACCCCGGTAAAGTAAATTATCAGCACATCTTGAGACATGATTTTTTGTAAGAGTCGATCATTTTCCAAAAGAATTTCTTTCTTAGCAATTTCCAAACATTTTTATCAACTGAAAACTGTTGAACAGACGCTTCCATTTGATCAAAAACTGACTGTACTTCCGTTATTTCATTTAGAAGATCTTTATCAAACACATTGAAGATGTCTTTTAAAGATTTTAGAAATAGAATAATTTCATTGTTAAAAACAGTTTTTGTATGTTCAAACCCCCATTCACCTTCTTCAAGAGCACTAGGTGTTGTCCTCTTCTTTACCACTGAGTCAAACTGGGTGAGGTAAAATTTAAGCTTTTTAAGGCTTGCATTCACCAAACTCACCTTAGGTAGTTCACTGGGAACATCCACAATAACAGGTGGTGTGTAAGAAGGTTCAATGGTAGGATTGAGCGTATGAAACCAAAACGCTTGTTCAGCCGATAATTCTTGTTGTAGAGAAAAATGTTTTCCAAAATCATCAGTTAGGCTATTTAATTTTTAATAATCGATAGGTTTATGAGAAATTTTCTTTGCAATAACTTTAGGATCCTTTGCCTTTTCAAACATTTTTGATCGACTCTCTTCTTCCAAAATCAATGTTCCTTCATCATCAATCATAGGCATAGCAACATGTGTTTTAGACATAACAGCGCCATTATACAAGGTTGGTTTTATCTGCTGAGCTTTCTTAAGATAAAACAGAGACTGTTTGTGTGTATTATCATAAAACGCCTGTGGCTTAGTTAACATGTGCACTGTTTGAGCAGATTGACCCACTTTATAAACAATATTAACAAGTTCCTTAATCTTCTTTTCCAAATCAATTTCATTTTCCACATATTTATTTTCTTTTTCTTTGGATTCATTTTTTAAAATTGTAAAAGTTTTGAATAAAGATTCCTTTTCTTTGATTTGTTTAGAAAGATTTTGCTCAAGTGAGTCAATTTGTTCTTTGAGTGCAAGTTTCTCTCTAATTTGAGAATCAGTCATTTTTTTACGACTACTTAAATCAATATTAAGACGTTGTTCAAAAGTTTTGACTCTTTCCTTATATCTCTCTAACTCAGCGGTTATTGATTTATTTTTTTGTTCCTTATTGGCCTTTTCCCAATTATTTACATGATTAATCATTTGTTCGGACATTTGTTCAATCACAAACAAAATCATTAAATCTTGTTGTGCCTGCAAATTAGTATCTTGAACAGTTGCCTGTTGTGTTTCTTGCAAATATTGAGAATATGGAATGATATTGCTATCACTAGATATCTCATTATCTGTAAAATCCATAACTGGTGTTTGCTCAAAATACTGCAATGCATGCACACTTTGATTATCCATATCATTCAGATAGGTTTCAGAATTAGGTACCTCTAAGATAATGTTAGAACCATAGTTGGAAATGTTGGCCATAAGAACCGCTTGTGCAGTCGAGAGATCATCACAGTCTGAATCATACGTATCGAGATCCTCAGTCTGGAAAGCAGCATTGTAAGGGATGATTGTCTAAGCTTGATCTGCCAGAATTCTTGGATCTGCAAGAAATGCGATTTGCTCCTCATCCAATATTTGTCCAACTTCCTGAGCTTTTGCTAACATTGCTTTCTCCTTATACCATACATCATTTCTTGGTCGCTTAGGCTGAGTGCATTGCCTAACCATATGTCCTTCACCTTGGCAGTTGTAGCATTTAACAACTCTTGCCTGTCCACTTGTAGTATTTCCCCTTGAACTAGTAACATTACTCTTATAAGTAGTACCAGAATAATTTTGCTCTAGTTTCCCCTGAACTTGTTGTACGGTAACCCTGCCATCTTGAATAGTGGCTTGGTTTCTTTGATTAGAAGAAGTTTTGAGCTGATTATTGGTAGAAGGAAACCTTGAAGAAGCTACAGACGTTAGAAAAGCCAATGCTTTATTGAGACAAGCAATCGGATTATCTCCAGGAGAAAATACAGGAACAGCAAAACCTGAGTCTCCAAATGGTGATTCAGTCATAGGTTGTGTATGAGCTTGAGGTGATTGATAAGCAACTTGTGGAATTACTTGTGGAACAGTTGAGGTTTGATGATTCATTTGAGACTGAAATGTATGTGATGGTGGAATGGATGAATGATTGAATTGAGTTTGTGATGGATAATGAGATGAGTAATGTTGATTGGGTTGAATTGATGCATGTTGTGATGGTGAAAACTGTTGTTGAAGTTGAGGATTGTTGTAAGGAGACTGATAAGTGTTGAAGTGAGGTGGTGTCATCTGCTGATTTGCAACGAATGCAAGTGGATCTTGATTGTGTTCACGCATAATACAGACTTCATTTGCATGGAGTTCGTGTTGTTCAAGATATGCATGAAGTTGATCAAAGTTGGAGGTATGCAAATCTTTAACAAGCTTGACATCAGTCACAAACTTACTCCATTCAGGTGGAAGACTGTTTAAGAACTTGGTATTAACTTGAAATTGCTCCATTTTCATCTTGTAGATGTTCATATCATTAATCAGCTGAGTAAATCGCAAGTAATACGTATGAAGTGATTCCCCCTTGATGTGAGTAAACTTATCAAATGCATCATACAGCTTACACTCTCTTTCCTGCTTTGTCAAAGATGTACCTCACATTTTGAATTTTTTAAACTCTCTCCCATAAATCTTTAGCAACTCTGTGATGATTCACAAGTGAATAGATATCAGCAGGAAGACCTTGAAGAATGATATTGGTAGCTTTCATATCACAATCAGCTTGAATTTTCTCAGCAGCAGATAATTCAACATATTTCTTTGTTCTGATCACACCGTTCTCTTCAACCGTAGGCCAAATGAGAGGACCATTTTCAACTGATTCAAGTATCATTCTTCCGTGCTCTCTATTTTGCATGTATAATTCCATTCTACTTTTCCAAGAATCATACAAGTCTTTGTCCAACATAGGTGGGCGATAGTCACATCCCCAAAGGGGAGAGTATCATGTACTCAGCAAGAGTATTCTTTTGTCCAAGTGAAATAATTGAATCCATTTCAATTACAATGTGATAAGATTAAGTGATCATACAGTGATTGGAGGTTGTTGTGTTAAAGTGAGTTTTGATTAATGAGTATAAGGCTTTTGGAATACACGGGATTTTACAATTCTTGATAAAACCGAGAAATCGAATCTTCACGGGATTTTACAAATCAAAGAACAACCGTATAATTCACTTAATAAACGTGTATAGTTCTCCTTTGAAAAATGTATAAATCGCCCTTACCAAACGAATGTATAAATCGTCTTCACAAAAGAGAAATGTATAAATCGCCCTTAGAAAAATACATGTATAATTCGCCTTTAGAAAGTACTCGTATAAATCGCCTTAAGAAACAAACACGTATAAATCGCCTTAAGAAACAAACACGTATAAATCGCCTTAAGTGAGAAAAACGTATAAATCGCCTGTAGAAGCAAACACGTATAAATAGCCTTAGGAAACAAACACGTATAAATCGCCTTAAGTGAGAAAATGTATAAATCGCCTGTAGAATCAAACACGTATAAATCGCCTTAAGAGAATACGTATAAATCGCCTTAAGAGAATACGTATAATTCGCCTGACTAAAAGCCACGTATAATTCACCTATGGAAACGATGTATAAATCGCCTGAGTAATTGAACACGTATAAATCGCCTATAGAAACGTATAAATCGCCCAAAACACTATGAAACTCAAAAATAAAAAATCTTAAAAAGACTCACTTTTTGACGTTTTTACTCGATTTTTCTTGTACTTCTTACCTATCTAAGACTATTAGAACCAAAAAGACTCAAAAAGATGATGTTTTGATGGTTTTTGAAAGATTTTCTTGTACTTCTAGTCTATACTAAGATAACTAAGAAAGAAAGTTAAGATCTTTATGGTTTTTAAACCCTCAAAAGGTAAAAACCTTTTGATGGATTCGAACCAAACTCACGCACAAAAAAGGGTATAAAAACGCACATAAAACCTTCACAAACACCCCATGGCTCTTGATACCAATTGTAGAATCTCTTAACACAAGTATGGATTGGTTCACTTAGAGTTTTAGAGAGAGAAAGAGATGGTTGGATGAACACTTAGAGAGAGAAAGAAAGATAATCTTAGCTTAGTGAAAAATGTGACAAATGAACAACCAACACCCTCTCCATGTGTGGAGAGGGTTAATATACTTACATAGTTGGGCTGGGTCGGGCTTTCTATGGGCTTTCCTTGGACTTTCTATAAGCCGGCCCAGTTAGATTACTTAGATATTACATTGAATTGACTAACTATTACTAAGGCTCGTGAGATCGATAATGATCGTCACTTCACTAAAAACTGAATTCCTAACAAACACAAGTTGTCTTTTGTATGTTGGACCCGAATATATATCTTGATTGAATGAGTAGCATTTTCCAAAAGACCC
>BQNB010040418.1:0-47422 GCA_026074375.1 Tanacetum coccineum
CCATTTAACAAGACACAAATACACAGACGCGAAGCAAGATGAACTATGATATGAGGTCAAACCAGGGGCGGAGCCGTTTGGTAAGATGTGGGGCAGTGCCCTCAATAACCGTTGCGCAGAGAGTGTTTTAGTATGAAATTTTAGTATAAAAATATCATAAATATGTTGAATTTACAAGAGTGCCCTCAATAAGTTGGTCACGCGTGCCCTCTACTTGAAAATTTGTTTTGTACTTTTTCCTTCTATCAAGTCTTTAAATCTCTACAACCAAAACTTTTATACAAATATATTTACAGGTTTACTCACGGTACAAATCAGTAATAACAACTTAATTAATGAGAATTTGTCTATTACTCGTGTGAACAAGTTTCTTTTATTATATTGTTAGTTGTAGATTTTAATTTCTTGATTATATATATTTTACTATATTGCTTCTAAAAATGTAAATTAGGTTTTTAGCCTTTACAATGTATGATATATATCTACTCGGGTCAATATGAATTAAGTTTTTAGCCTTTAGTGAAGTTTGTTTCCTTCAAATATTTTATTCTAGGCTTTTTCATATAGTATATGGTTCAAGAAAAGTTGAGTTATTTTTTAAGATTAACTTGTTAATTTTTAACTTCTCAGATATCAAATTACACTTGTTTTTATCAAGTTTATGAATAAGCATAAACATCCTATTTTGTGTTAGATTACATTTAAGTATTCGATTGCTCTTGAACCGGAACCCTTTTTTGATGCTATCAAAAAAATTGCATGTAAACCTACTGTATCATTGCCCCTTTGATTAAATTTTCTGGCTCGGGGTCGAACGTGATAAATCCATCATAATTAAATCCTTTAAAATGGTTAGTGGTCCTAAGCTCGAAAAATATACTAGTAGTATGTAATTTGTCTTGTATTAGTCGTGTTGTAAGAAAACTTATTCATGTTCGTTCGTTTAATTTTAACCGGACAAATTAACGGACATGAACGCTTAAACGGACGTATTTTGCTGTTGATGTTCGTTCATTAAAAAATTGAGATTGTTCGTGTTCGTTTATGTTCGTTCACTAAGAGATTAAATGAACGGTAAACAAATGAACATATGCACAAGGTCTCGGGTTCGAGCCTCCCCGTGGGGGTTTTTCTTATGTGGCGAAAAAGGAGTGGGGTTTATCCCCTAAGGCGAAGGTTCGAGTCTTGCAAACTGTCCAATTGGATGTCACTGTGGGCACGAATCACTAACTACTAACTTGCCGTTATAGAAAAAGCCAAATGAACATATGATGACAAGAAAATATATATACAAAATATTGTGTTTTATGAGTGTACATTTGTTTAAGTATACCTATTTTTAAATTATGTAATAAAAATATATGATATAGCACACATAAATGAACATAAAACAAAAAATAACAAAAGACGTTCACGAACATAAATGAACAAGCAAGACTTTTGTTTAGTTCATATAACTAAACGGACATATAATTTTGTTCATATTCGTTCGTTTAATAAATAAAACGAATATAACCGAACATTTTACCGCACGAATCGTTAAATGTGCACTCTAAAAAAAATGGATGATGCTATTTTGTTCTGGAAAAGGCTACTGTATGTATGTATGTTTGGACATTTGTGAGTCTAATAAGAGTAAAATAACTACTAGTAGCAGTGACTTCCTAGCGCAACAAATGAACACCAGCGCAGCGATGACCACATTCCAAAAACCAAAGTCCAGACTCCAAAGTAGCCCCAAACACAAGCCAATCCCACATCCCACAACAATCACATTTTCACACCACTTAAAATTCCCACCCTTTAAAACCATTAAATTCAAACTCACAACCACCTGCCACAAATCACAACACACATTCACATGGGTTGATTATATACCAGGAAACAACTGGTGGAACTTAGATAATGAAATTGATACTATCAAACTAGGAAATGAAGTTACTGTTTGGTATGTCATTCGTAGGATATGGGGATTGGTTTCTCATGAGAAGCTGGCTATGTATGTTGGTTTTTCTTCTCTAACTTTAGCTGCGGTATGTTTTGTTTCTTTTATGGGTGGTTACTGTTGGAATATGAACAAATATAAATTATATATGTCCGGAAATTATTCGAGCCTAAGGACGCACACGTTAATATGTAGAACAATGTATTTAATATATTAGTGTAATATATTAATTAATGTTTAAACAAATAATGGTTAAAGGTTTAACAAGAATAAAATATCAGTTGTTAATAGTTAAAATTGTTAATAGTTAAAAGACTCATATGGAAAAAGGAAAAGATTTGTTTTGTCCCATTTTCCTTGATGGCCGAATATCTCCTTCCATATGGGAGGAGATTGAAGTCTACGAGGGCTATAAAAGGAGGACCAAGTGTTTTGAAAATAGAACTTGAAACCCAAAAACCTCTCCCTTGTCTCTCTTGGTATTCGGCCGCCCCCAAACCCACAAAGGGTTTCGGTTTTCTCCTCCTCCTTGTCGTGTGATCATACAAACAAGGTGTTTAAAAATGAAGTAGAAAATCAAGGTGTTTAAAAATGAAGTAGAAAATCAATTTGGAAAGACAATCAAGGCTCTTCGATCAGATCGAAGTGACGAATACATAAGCCAAGAGTTTAAAGATTATCTTAAAGCTTGTGGAATTGTCTAGCAGCTTACTCCTCCTTACACACCACAACAGAATGGGGTATCTGAAAGGAGAAACCGTACTTTGTTAGACATGGTTCGATCTATGATGAATCTTACTATTATCCTTTTGGGATTATGCTCTAGAGTCTGCAACACACATTCTCAATATGGTTCCAACCAAGAAGGTTGATAAGACTCCATATGAACTATGGTATGGAAAAATTCTTAATTTGTCTTACTTAAAGGTCTGGGGTTGTGAGGCGCTTGTGAAGCGGGATACGCCTGACAAACTCCAACAAAGATCTGTTAAGTGTATCTTAATAGGATACCCAAAGGGAAAAGGGTTATACTATTTCTACTTCCCACCTGAAAACAAAATAGTTGTTGCGAGATATGCTGAGTTCTTTGAGAAAAATCTCATAGCTCAAGAAGTCAGTGGGAGGGCCATAGATCTTGAAGAAATTCAAGATGAAGATACATCACCTTCTGAAATCACTAGCGAAATTCCTATGGAGGTTGAAGGTTTTGAACCACTAAGAGGAATAGATTACGATTCGTATGTCTGAAAGGGGAACGTCGAGCTCCAAGTGTTTATGTCTAAATGTGGGCGGAGGAGCATAGTCTAGGGGATCTTATATGATTACCCACTAGTATATAAGTCGTGATGTAGATTCTGAATTATATAAGTGGATCGATGATATGAATGCGGAAATTACAATCCAATGATGGACAATATGGTAGTATGATCTTCTCCTGGGCTGTAAGAATGTTGGGGATAAGTGGATTTTTTAAGAAAAAGATGACTATGCGATGGTATAGTACACACCTATTAAAGCTCGTCATTTAGCAAAGGGTTATACTCAATTCTCGGGGTTGATTGATAAAGAAACGTTCTCACCCGTCGCTGACATTAGAGTATTAGGATTCTCTTATCCTTAGCGGCATTTAATATGATTATGAGATATGCAATCATGAAATAAAAACAGGCATTCTATAATGGTTATTTTGATGAAGACATTTATATTGGTACAATTGAGGTTTTGTTGTCCTAATCGTTCCCAGGAAAGTATGCAAGCTTTCAAAGTGATCCATTTTATGGTCTTAAGCAAGCATCAAGAAGCTGGAATAAAAGATTTGATGAGGAAATCAAAAGGTTTGGATTTTCTCAAAATCTTGATCAGCCATGTGTATATCAAAAGGCTAGTGGGAGTAATGTTACATTTCTCATCTTATATGTTGACATAATCATCATGGGAAATCACATTCCAAGTTTACAAAGTGTAAAAGATTATCTTGGAAAGTGTTTTACTATGAAGGATTTGGGGGAAGCAGCATTTATTCTTGGAATCAAAATCTACAGAGATACGCGATTGATTGGACTTGGTCAAAATGCTTACATGGATCAGATCTTAAAGAGATATAGAATGGATAATTCCACACGTGGTTATTACCAATGCAAAGAAAGACCTTGACTTGAACAAAACACAAGGTGTTTCAACACCTAAAGAGGTGAAGCGCATGCAAAATGTACCTTATGCTTCGGCTATAGGTTCCATTATGTATGCTGTAAGATGCACTAGACCTGATGTTGCGTTCACGCAAAATATAACAAGCCGTTTTCAACAGAATGGTGAATGTCACTGGACTGCTGTGAAAAATATTCTTAAGTATTTAAGAAATACTAAAGATATGTTCGTGGTTTATGGTGGAATCCGGAGCTGTCGAAACTTTCGAGTGATTTGCTATTGCAATGCTGGATTTGAGATCCGATATACTGATATGAAATCTTGACCAAGTAGTTTCGTTTTGAACGGAAGCACAGTAGACTAGAAAAGCTCCAAGTAATGTACTACTGAAATGCCTGCTACTAAGCCGAATTACATAGTGCTTAAGAAGCAGAGAGAGATGGATAGCTGTTGGATTTGGAAGTTTATTTTAGGGCTTGGTATAAGGTATCAACAATAATAACGATATGAACCTAACTTTAAGGATGTTTTGCGATAATTCAGCGCACTTTTTTCGCCAATAAAAACAGGGGTTCAGATGGGCGCATAAACATGCCATAGAAGATACCTTCTTAAAGTTCAAGCAGATGACAATTAGCATATCCTTTTACTAAGTGTTTTTTCCGATAAAGTGAAAACTTACATCAACATGTTAGAGCATGAGACTTCGTTTTTAGTAAGTAGTTTCATGTAGATCTGTGTTTAGTATTTGGATAAGGGATGTTTGAACAATTTATTTTATGATAATCTTAAATTGTATCCTATATTTGCATGTTTAAATCCATGAATAATAATAGTTATTATTCTAAATTAATTACGTGTTGTCGATTTACAATATGGGATTATTGTTAAACTAAGACATTCTGATGTGATTGGTGATATTGTTGATATTAAGGATGTGTCCAACCTAATACTCACATGATATTCATATGATGAGTATTGGATTTCTCAACACAGTGATAGTACTGTAGGATCGTCGTCATCATGTAAACCTTAACTAATTTTATTTACAAAATCCTTAGACTTGAGATGCAAGTAGGTCTTGCATATGTGGATAATCCTTCTTGATCTAGTCTAAGTTATCCTGAAAATGGATAACTAATAAGGGCTATTTCAGAAGTGATTTTGAAACATGATGACTTGGCACTTGTAGTCAATATAGAATTTGTTCCTTCAAATGTTGAAGAATGATGCCACTGGGCCCCACGTAAAATTAATCAGATGTGTGTATGGCCGTACCCGAAAACTCATGAAAATATGTCTCATTGATTTTCGGTAATCTTGATTAGTTACATATACGAGAAACAGAATCGTTAAATAATGGAATGACATTGATCCATATCCATTTTTAACACGGTATCGGAAACAAAGGGATTGTAAATTCATATAAATCATTTTGTCAGAAGTTTTTGAGAATTCCACATCGGATGTTTCTCTGGGAGATTGGCGTGTTGCTAGATGCTTACCAATGTTATTATATAATTTATACATGTCCAAGTGGGAGCTGTTGGAATATGAACAAATATAAATTATATATGTCCGGAAATTATTCGAGCCTAAGGGGACGCACACGTTAATATGTAGAACAATGTATTTAATATATTAATGTAATATATTAATTAATGTTTAAAAAGGTTTAACAAGAATAAAGTATCAGTTGTTAATAGTTAAAAGACTGATATGCAGAATCAGGAGAAAAAGGAAAAGATTTGTTTTGTCCCCTTTTCCTTGATGGCCGAATATCTCCTTCCATATGGGAGGAGATTGCTTGTTATCCAACCAAGTCTATGAGGGCTATAAAAGGAGGACCAAGGGTGTTTTGAAAATAGAACTTGAAACCCAAAAACCTCTCCCTTGTCTCTCTTGGTATTCGGCCGGCCCCCAAACCCACAAAGGGTTTCGGTTTTCTCCTCCTCCTTGTCGTGTGATCATACAAACAACCTTTAAGGTTTTGTTTTGTGATTTAATCTCAAGAAGGTGTTTCGTGTGTTGATTGGATCAAAGACGAAGAGATCGTTTGTTTAAACACTATTAGTACTAGCATACACATTGTTTGCTAAGAACGTATTGTGTGTGGAAACTTAGAGAGATCATACTTTTGATCTTGGTGGTTCGCGTGGTATTATACACACGCGTATATTGAAGACGGTGTTAACGGTTACCTATTAAATCGGTGTATCGTTTCGTGCAAAAGGTATACACTTCAATCCTTTGTTAATTACATAATTCTATACGTGTTTGATCTTTCCGCTGCGTACTCGTGATATGTTTAATTGTTAATAGATGTAAAATCCAACTAGGGATGAGCACGGTACCGGTCCCGTACCGAATTAGTGGTACCGATTTTTTCCCGAGCATAAATTAGTGGTACCGGTACCGTACCGAACGGGATTCGGGTACCGGTACCGGTACCGGTACCGGGAAATCGATGGTTTTTCCCGTTTTTTTCGGTAATTTCCCGATTTGGTACCGGTCCCGTACCGAATTAGTGGTCCCGATTTTTTTTTACTCGAATCATGGTACCGGTCCCGTACCATGTACCGGGATTCGGTACCGTTTCGGTACGGAACCGGTAGGGTTCCGGTTCGGTACCGGGATTCGGGTCTATATGCTCATCCCTAAATCCAACAGTTACTTTGCTGTGTTTTCAGTTGCTTATTTCTGGCCTTATCAGCTTATTTGATTTCACCTTTAAGCTCCGGCTTATTTTGAGACTTATGGGAATAAGTTTATTATGTTATAGTAATAAGCTTATAATATAAAGCTATAAGTCTCAAAATAAGCCGGAAAGTTGGAGCCTAAGAGATATAAGTGGACATCAAATAAGCTCGTAACCCCACAAATAAGCTTTGACAAACACCCCCTAAGTGTTTTTAGTTTGTGAGTTTTTATGTGTAGGTTTCGGAGATATGGATGCCGAGTTTATTGGCGTCTTCTATATTTGCTGCGCAGAATGGGGAGGTGTTTGCATTTTATAGGAACGTGAAGGTGTTGGTGTTTCTGTGTTTTGTTTCGGGGATATGCACGTAAGAATCCAATATTAGAGATATATATTGTGTAATTAGCATATAATGTTTCCGTGCATTATGTTTTGTTGGTTTATCATGTGAATTGTGATGTTGTGTATCTTTAGCTAGAATTATTATAATGCCATAATGTAACTCTTGACGGAATACGAGTCTCGATGATAGATTTACCTATGTTAATCATATGATAATGCACATCACCGAAAAGTCACCACACCTTATCATATCACATGTATTTTGGATCAAAACTGCAAGTTTATGTGAATATTCTATCGTATATTCGTATGTGACTATAGACGAAAATCGGTTTTAATTGCATAGGCTTATAAATGCAATTAAGGGAGACCCTTAGTTTCAGGCTCGTTTATGCCTTAACCTCGTTCTGGATATAAAATTCAAATTCTGCAAATTTTTTACATTTGATAAAAACTCTTCATGGAATATTTATAATCTTAAATCGATAGTCAGGTACTCATGTGGACATTTAAGATATTTTAGTTGATTCCCATCTTAATTGAGGTCGCACGTCATCCGCCAGTGACTTATGTTACTGTGAAGAAGTGTAGAAAAAAACCCCAGATAATAAGTGTTTTGAGCTCTTTATTTTCGAGTTTGCATTTGAAGTTGCATCTATTAGCTGAGGTTGCTTCTTGTGGATTTCAGCGGATTACGAAGTGCTTGTTTTGGAATTGCAAACATGGTCCTGGTGAGTGATTGAATCTTCTTTGAAAGTTGGAAACTTCAAGGCTAATGTACTCTGTTCTTATCTCGACTATTCAAAGCAAGCAGCTTATAAAAAATATTCTTCTTATGATTTCACAGCTCAAACGTCTAAGAGAAACTTTATACAAGAATCTATTACTTCAGGTGCTTTCTGCTTCTTAGCCTGTTACGTATTTCAAACATTTACATATGTATATTTAATGAGCACTTACCTTCAGGATATATCCTTCTATGATAGAGAACCAGTTGGAAATTTGACTAGCAGGCTGGGGGCAGATTGTCAAAGGCTGTCACATGTCATTTCAAACAACTTACATTTGATAGTACGAAACTCCATTCAGGTTGGTCAAGAGCCATCTTTGCCCTCTTCTTTTGGCCTCGTTATTCTTATCCACATTTTGAATTTGAATCAAAAACTTTCAGGGGATAGGAGCACTAATTAATCTGCTGACATTAAGTTGGCCTCTTGCGTTGTCAGCTTGCTTTATATGCACTCTTTTGTGTATGATCTTTCTGGTTTACGGGCGGTGAGTATCCACAATTTTAAATCTGAAAATTTATAACCTGTTTAGTTATAGGGGAATTGATCCGTAATGTTTAATTTGTTTGTTTTAACTCATTTTGTATTTTAAAGGTACCAGAAGAATGCAGCAAAGCTTATTCAAGAGTCCACTGCTCATGCCAATGAAGTAAATACCAATCTGGTTTTTACATTGTTCTCCGAGCATTCTATAATATTTGTGTTCTACCACTGACTTACCTAACCATGACTATATCCTGCGTTCTACACTGGAAATTCAGGTTTCTCAAGAAACTCTTTCTTTGGTGAGAACTGTCCGCGTTAATGGAACAGAAACAAAAGAACATAAAAGGTGAATATGCTCTTCCCAACCACATTTTTTACTTTTTAAATTTGTAATCGTTAGTTTGGGGTAAAAAGAAAAAGCTTATTGGTACACAATACACAACACATCAAGGCCATAGGATGTGCGGTGCACAACTATTAATGAGTGGGTATATACTTAATGCTTCTAGGTATAAGCAATGGCTGGAAAATTTGGCTTTCCTAAGTGTGCGAGAAAGTGCTGCCTATGGACTATGGAATTTTAGCTTCAACACTCTCTATCGTCTAACGCAGGTTTAATGAATTTTTGGTTAAGCTTTTCTTTTTCTTTAATTAGATTCAATCGATTTCAATGTAATTGCTGAATATTATGCATTATTAACTTGTTCAACTAAAATTGCAGGTTTTTGCTATTGTGTTGGGAGGAATGTCCATTCTTGCTGGTCAAACATCTGCTGAGCAACTTACCAAATATGTATTGTACTGTGAATGGTTAATATATGCAGCTTGGAGGGTGGCAGACAATTTTTCTTCATTGCTTCAGTGTGTTGGAGCAAGTGAAAAGGTTTTTCAGCTAATTGATGTCTTGCCTAGCGATCAATTTTCAGCAGAAGGCATGGATAATGTATTAGTTATAGAAAGTTGTTTTGTTCATTCCCTGGAGGTGGCAAAATTGGCGGGTCGGATTCACTATCCAGATTGGCCCAGGTTCAAACATATTCGGGTTAAAATGTGTAACTTCTTAGGTCGGGTCAAAATGGGCAAGCATGACGAGCGAACAGTTTTTTGTAGAATTTTGTTATTTCAGATAACACATATTTAAGACATGATCACAAAGCTATTAACAATATAATGCTCCAATTTTTATATAGAACTTAGGAGGCTTTATCTACTTTAGTATACTTTCGGAGGCTTATAAAACCGTTTGATCCATTTCCAATAAAACAAAACACACAATGACCCAATATCACATAAATAGGCTGATCTACCTCCCAAACTATAAGTAAAGAATGTCCTTTGAGTGGATAGTTTTATGTTCTACTGTATTACATGAATTCTTTCTTTTAGCACTAATTAGTATTTTTCGTGTACAGGAGTGAAGTTACAGAGGCTAAAGGCGCAACTAGAGTTCGTAAATGTCTCCTTTCACTACCCTTCACGAACAACTGTAATATCAGTTACTCTTTAAATGTAGATTATAATATTATATGGGTGGCTAAATGGGTGGGTCAGATGAGTTGAGTTGTGTGTCAAACAAGTAAAACTAGGACGGGTCAAAATGGGTTCCGCTGACCTACCAACACTTTTTTCTGATTTTTATAAATAACTTTTGATTACATAACCCATTATTATGATGATGATACACATTTTCTTTAAATAAAGCGATTTAAGAGGTTGCCGACACTTATGTATGCTTTTGGACAAACCAACCCGTTCTCCCTAGATGGTTTATAATTCTCAATCCACTAAGTTGTGATTTGTATCTTACACCAACCAAAACATTGCATAGTCCACCGAAATATTCTCAGTGTGTGAAAAAATGCATATACTTTTACTAGATATGCCTTGGTATCTTAAAGGTTTAAACCGCTTCATATTTACTTCATGTTATTAAGCTGTGTGTTCTTTCCTACAGATGCCCACTCTGGAAGAAGTTAACATCTCCATACACCCAAATGAAGTGATTGCAGTCGTGAGAAACTTCATTCTTATGCATTTTTTCTTTCAATGAATGCTAGACTCGAGAGTGACCTCTTTCTTCATTTCTTCAGGTTGGTCTTAGTGGTAGTGGAAAAAGCACTTTAATCCATCTCTTACTTAGGCTTTATGAGCCAACACAGGGGCAGGTACACATGCAACTTATGTCCTTTTAATGTATCTAGTTAGTTTTGTCTTTGTTATCAGTTTCGATTCTCTAAAGTAAAAACGGGTCAATTTGGGTTATATGCTATACTCAATGGATTCACGGGTAAAAGTCAAAAGTTCAAGTGAAACGTTTTGGGCTGAATAGTGGTTGGGTGAAATAAAAGGGTCCGCGCGAAGGTGGCTTAGAGGTTGGGTGTTCTTTTTCATTTACACAAGAGTATGCCATTTTAATCCTGCACATAATAATTTAATGTTTCGCGTGCCATAAAACTTTCTTAGGGTTCACTTGCTTGATAGAATTGCTTGTTCTTTCTATTTGGTGGGTCTTATTTTAGATGACAAACACAAAGCAGAGATAATGATTATGAATGATTGGAAACGGGCTAAATGGATGAATGGATATCGAAATCCGTAAACCGGAGTCAAAAGGCAGAACTGCCACAGCAAAGTCCAAACACCTATAGACTACACAATTATCACCTATTTTTAATTTCCGCTAGCCAAGGATTTCTCGTTTTTGTCTGAAATGTGGATCGTTGATGAAGCTGCATTTTGTTGCAGATACTTATTGATGGCCATCCACTTAAAGACTTGGACATCAGATGGCTGAGAGAGAATATTGGCTATGTTGGACAGGTTTGGAAAGTCTTTTTTTTTTTTTTTTTTGATAGATCCATTTTGTTGAGCTACATGGTCGAGCCCGCTACGACCATCCTATATATATAGATCTCATCATTCTCAATCATGGAATAGGCTACACTCTAATATCTTCATAGTACAGGAACCACATTTATTCCGGATGGACATAAAGTCGAACATAAGCTATGGATGTTCAAGGGATATGAAGCAAGAAGACATAGAATGGGCTGCCAAACAGGCATATGCTCATGACTTCATTTGCTCCCTTCCTAATGGCTACGAAACAATAGTCGATGACGAGCTTCTAAGTGGTGGCCAGAAGCAACGAATTGCAATTGCTAGGGCCATAGTTAGGGATCCTGTAATTCTAATCCTGGATGAACCCACCAGTGCTCTCGATGCAGAAAGTGAATACTACATTCAGGTTAGTGGGTTAAAATATATAGGTATGGAGTTCTCGAGGGGGTTTAAATGATTCTTTTCGAGATTCGGAATAATTTATTGGTGATACGTTTGATAATATTTTTCTTCTCAATAATCAGTTTTCTTATAAAAACTTTAATTAATTTCCTGATATGACATAAATAAATCTAAGTGCTTCTAATTGCTTGATTTAACTTGTAATCAAATATTTTGTACTAATGTTGTATTATGTCATTCGTGCAATCATCAGCAGTTAACTTATTTCTTTTTTCGTACATAGGAATTAATGGTTGGATTGAAAAACGACATGAAGACGAAAAGATCAATCCTTTTCATAGCACACAGGTGGGTTTTACCCATGTATATCTATTTGTAGACTAGAGCTGTGTATATTGATTGTGAACCCATTTGCAGGTTATCAACAGCAAGAGCTGCAGACAGAATTGTGGTGATGAATAATGGACAAGTTGCTGAGGTATAATTTAAGACTTCTTGCTCATATATATGTATGTTGAAAAGTGAGAGATGCCTGGCCAAGCTTTACACACGTTTGGATATTTTGACAAGATCACAAAAGTAAATCTGTTGTTAGACTGTGGTAGCACTCCGCATATTTATGGGTCACCAATCCATATGTATTTGACGAGACCATTATATAATGAGCTAAAATTAGGGCTGTTTAAAAGGACTGTGAAACTGAAATAAATCCAAACGGAACGAAAAATTAATTAATCGTCAAATGTGCGCTCTATATAGGCTCAGTACTTTAAAATATAATTATTGAAAAGACGCATGTTTACAACTTAAGTTCAACGTTGTTTTTGTTTTTTTAACTTCCATTATATTTGTTTTACTTTTTTTATTGGTTAAATATATAGGCTCAGTACTTTTAAATATTATTGAAAAGACGCATGTTTACAACTTGAGTTCAACGTTATTTTGGGTTTTTTAACTCCCATTTTATTTGTTTTACTTTTTTTATTGGTTAAATAGTACCAGTGCTTTCAGATGATTGAGGTTGGCTTAAGGTTTGAGTGATTGACTTTTTGACAGAACCACATGTGCGATTAAAATTTAGAGCTTAACTGATTGACAAATACCCAAGTATAAATGGATTCAAGTTGTTATTAGTGGCAAAAATGGATTCAAATTCTTACTGAGGAATACACAGCTTGGGTGTCGAACCAGTTAGGTGATGTGATAAAATAGGTTTTGGTCAAATAGTCATGGATTCATACAGGACACGGTTAACAGTTTTAGCTGTAGTTGTAGCAGTTAGCTGTGAGTTTAGCTGTAACTTATAAACGTCTGAATAGAAGTGTTAACTAAAAGTAATTACATATAGAGGGAAAGTGTGATCACTTATAGAAAAACATGACATAAATGAAATATTAAGTAATATATTAAAACTATATATCGACATTTTAATTTGACACTTAACCTCCTCGCCACCTTCTGAAATTTTCGACTTCTCTATTTTGTGATGTAATTCTGTATAAATAAAATGTAAACGGAATTATTATTTGTAGTTTGTAATCGTCCCTCTAGTACTCTTGGTATATCTGCTGGCTAAATATGGGTGACTTGAGTATGTAGGTGGGTGATCACAAGAAACTTTTGGAGCAAAATGGGTTGTATGCACGATTACATCAGTTTCAAATAGATGGTTTGTAGATCCACCCAGTTTTTCTTCTCCAATTTACATGTCCCTTTGAGGATCTTCATCTGATCGATGGTGTTCAATGGTAATGTCTGTTGTAGTGTTTAAATATGGTTTCATAATCATGTCAACTACACTTGTACCTTGTCTTTTACCCTTGCTGTGTATGAATCTAATGCTTCTTCTCTGGAGAGGGTTTTGGCGAGACTGGATTCAAATGAAATGAAGTCGTCATCGGCAGATCTTGGTTTGTTAGTATACTTGACATGTGTCCGTGTGTTATAGTTCTGGATGACCGTGATGGAGCTAAATTCATTATATGTAGATGCATTCTAGTTAAAACATTCTAGAAGTGTACACTGTTTTTGAAATCCAATAAACTAAATAGTAATTACCATATCATTCTGCTTCTTGGCTGGGTTTACCTTACATAACTTTTATATATTTTATACTGTCTACACGATTTCTGTTGTGGTGACAAGCTCTAAACCAACATTACAGACCATACAAATATGTTGTCTTATAATATACAAACATACATATGCAGTGCAAATGGATGTGTATTGTATGGTTATTGCTAGTTTGCCACATGTATTTGAACATCTGGCGATTTTGGGTTTCAGACCCATAAAAACTTTTCTACTTCTGAAGTTGATGGTTCACATATTAGTATATCAACGAATGACTACCTGCAATGTTTATGTTCAAATATAACTTATTTTCTTATAATCTTCATACAGGAGTGTAATTAATGCTGAAAATATAATGTACTTCAAACCATACGGTTTAGAAGAGGACTTCAATTAGTTTGGGTGTGGTGAGATGTCTAACTGTGGTATTGGTTTGGCGAAAAGTTGTAAACAAGACATCCCCAGGAACACTTAATCTCATTCTCATATATGATTGTGTAATGTACTTTTTGTTCTGTTTACTTGTATCGCACAATATAATTATGAAGGAATTAGTTTTCTTACCCCAGTTACAGGAAGCAAAAATAGTTCAGGTTTATGAGTTACCATAGCAATCGATACAAGACAATATGAGCACCACATATGTGCTTCCTTTTACATTCATAGAACGACGACAATGACAACAATGATAACCAAGCTAAACCTGATTAAACACAGCCTAAAGGCTCGAGATCCAGCAATTCCAGTTACAATGTAACCTTTGAATGGATGGGAAAACGTCTTCTTCAATTGCTTTGTTGCGTGAATCAGAATCAGCATGCACAACCTTGTTTATCCACTTCCAAATCACCCATAAACCGCAGTGAAAAACACTATGAAGTATGAATAGCTTTGTTGAGATTGGGGCAACCAAGATTAGTAATATTACCCAAGCTCACATCTTTAATAGAGAATGAGGGGAATGAGATTGGTTGGGCAAGCTGCCACCTGCTACAAACACATAGCACCTTAGGACAATATATGATAATATGATCAATTGTTTCCTGAACAGAATCACAGATAGGGCAGCTACCTGAACCGATGTTAACGCCTCTAGAGCATTTACCAGCCCCCAACGATCACTAATGACACACTCAGGATTATATAACTTGTTGGTATGCGTTTTTCGTGGTAAAACAAAGAAATTGTGATAGAAAATGTCTGACGCGCATTTTTGTTACTCTGTTTGGTGACAGGTTAGCTCATTACTGAACTGGTGTTAAGATCATGTGACAAAGTTTTGAGTTATGGTACAATGAGCTGAAACAGTGGGTTATACTCTTTTTGTCAAAGGTTTGTGCCGTTTAAGAACAAGGATAACATCTTAAGGCAACCCTATTTGAAGCATACTGTGAAGGCAACTGTGGTATACTGAGCATTTGAAAGGAAGATCTGATGTGTGTTTCTTTTTGCATCGTGCAACTTTGCTTTGGATGTTACTTATGTGAGTTCATCATCCCCTTGTACTAGTCCAGCATAAGCATGTGGTATGTTGGGTTCAGTTTACACTCCCTTGTACAGTTCTGAAAAGCAATATTCGTTAAAAAAACAAATGCGTGAATCAGAAGGATTCCCGTAACTTAATTCAGTAACTTTTCTAAGATTGGTCAATAAAGGACTCTCTTATTGGATGGCAGATGTCACATAATTTATTGTGCAGATATGAACATTTTGCCAATTCGTGTCAAGCTAGTAGTCATCCATGAAATGGAAGACAAAGTGACATGGTATTTAGAAAAAAACATGGTACGTGCGTTCACAAGGAGTTTCACATAGCTGTATGGAGGTGCGACAAGCCACCTTGATTTATCGTTACTGGGCTCCTCACAAAGTAAGGATACAGTGTTGGCATATGGTTAAAATGCTGCTATTAGACTAAAGTGTGTTTTACGTCAGATGATACAAACTGCCCACGATGTGGAGCTGGTTCAAAAACAGTGGATCAAATTTCCATTCATTGTGTTGAGGCATAGAGAATTTGGTGTGAGATGGTAGGATCTGGGTCGTTCATTTGGGTAAGTTCGGGATTAATTGATAATCTGTTGCTGCTATGGCTAAAGTTGTTGGGGATAAGGCTAAAAAAACAGCTGATTTTAGTGATTTTTCCAGTGTTGGTTAATATATGTGGCTTGGAATGATTAAGTGTATAAAGGAAATGATGGTGTTTTAGAAAAATAATGAACGTAAGACTACTATTTTAGCTGAACTGGAAGCAATTTATGAAGTGAAACGAAAAAACTTGTTTTCATCGAATAAGTAATAGTATGCGACTCCAAGAAAGCTGTGGCGTGTGTGGATAAAGTAATTGATTCTCCTTAGAGGCTAAGGATGTGTTTAGAATGATCGACTTAATAATAATATAAGGGAGACAAATGCTGAGGCGTTGATCGACATCTAAGACTTTGGTTTTGCTGATGCAGTAGAAGCCTGATAGAAAAATGCAGGTTAGAGAAGGTGTGTTATGTCTACAAATATGGATGGTGTATATGGCATATCAGGTTAGCTGAGACCAATGCTTACTTCATTTCAGTAATCAAAAGAAGTTGAACCCTATAAAATGGGTCCTGAAACAGGTTTACATATAACATTCTCAACTTGGAAAACAGATGTGAGTGTAGCCTGCATTCTCAGCTGTGAAACTGAAACAGGCGCAAATTGAAGCATTGTATGGCTTACAAAGAGCACAGACGTAATGCACTTGGGGCAGGCAAACAGCCAAATTGAATAAGTTATAGTAGTGGGCTATGGCAAATGCGGCAAACTGCATTGAGCAAAACATATACTCCAAAAGGTTTAGATGCAATGATCAGTTCCCATTCGAGAACTAAATGAATCATGAGTCAACTTTTAATCCATATACAAACATACACAAGTACAAATCGTAACACAATTTCAAGGGACCCAAGAGCCGACAATTACAAGGCATGCTCAAATCATGAATTTACCATATCCTTATATTGCCAATTCCACAAAACATACTTTTTTCCACTGAAAAAAAGGGTGATCAGTATTTGAATGGTACCCGTCCAATCTGTGAGCTGTAATTTATCTCGTTTCTGGCATCATGTATGATGATGAGTATACGATGTTGTAAATTTCTTATGCCTGAATTTTTAGGTTGTTTCACATTTCATCAGAATTAAGAAAAAAGGAGACTTAAATCAATTAATAAATGTTGTTTTTTGCTACCTTGTTATTTTCAGCAGATAGTAGAACAAACTGCGAATCATGACAGACAGACATTTCATCGAGCACTTGTTATGCATTCAATCAGAAAGAAAACAAAATCAACAGCAAATAAACCAAAAACATAGCATTTCTTCCATTCATTAAAGACAATCATCAGTTACGATTTACATCAACTAACCACAAAAACAACTAAACCTAAACCCATAACATTCATGAAATAAAACCCCTAACCAAACACACCCCAACATCCAAACACTCCAGATCTAACCTAACCGCTGGTGAACTTGGTGACAGCCTTGGTACCTTCAGAAACAGCGTGCTTAGCCAGCTCACCAGGCAAGACCAATCTCACAGCAGTCTGAATCTCCCTACTGGAAAGAGTGTTCTTTTTGTTATACCTAACAAGCTTAGAACTCTCAGCAGCCAATTTCTCAAAGATATCATTAATAAACGAATTCATTATCCCCATAGCCTTGCTTGATATCCCAATATCAGGATGGACTTGTTTCAAAACCTTGAAGATATAGATCTTGTATGTTTCTACCGACTTCTTGTGTCTCTTCTTCTTCTTGTCAGCTGCGTCTTTTGGTGGAAGCTTCTTCTCTGCTTTGGGTTTTGGTGCCTTCTCTGCTGCTGCTGGCTTCTTCTCCGCTGCGGGTTTCTTCTCTGCTGCCTTTGGTGCCATTGCTAAAATAGATGTGTGTGTTTTTAAAAGTGTGAGTGATGAGGAGATTGTTTTGTGGGTATTGGTGGGATTGTGGGGTTGCTTATATAGTTGGTAAAGGTGTCTTGTGATTGGTTGGTTTTCAGTCACACGGATCGTGAATATTGGCCATTGGATTAAAATATTAGATTTCAACGATGTAGATTGGATTCATTGTGATTTCAAAATTTTGTTTTAAGCTCTCTGATTTTCACTTTTGGCGGGTTCAATGCTTTCAAACTCTGCTTAAATTACCTTTTGCATTATTGGAGTTGTGGTGGCCTGCTGGGGTGTTTATCGCTTCAGTTATTGGTTTGTTCCGTTCGATTAAAACCAAAAATTGAACTGAATCAAATTCAAACTAAATTAAACTGAACCGAATAACCAAATCAAATAACCCAAATTACATTTTTATTATTATTTATTCATTTAATTAAAAACTCTCATGTCTAAAAGGTTTTAGGGTCCGTTTGAGCGAAACATGTACAGGTACATATTCCAAGCAAAATATGACATATTTACGAAAAGAAACTTTGCCTAAATTTTTTTTAAATTTATGTATTTCTTGTGTAATTTGTCATATGTCATATCTTGCCATATATATACTTGTATTATGTATTATCTGCTCTCTGATTGAATATGTGTCCCAAGCTCCCTTGAAAATGTATTGTTGACTGTGACTTGACCTTAGTTGACTTATTCATAGAGTGTAGTAATTCTGTCACGTTTGCATGAAACCTAATCATAGATCAATCATATCATCAAGGATAACCAAGCTAATCAGTAAAATATATATGTTGTGTATATAAATTGTATTGGTTAATTCTTAAGCAGAATCATGAATCCTCAAGAAACACAACAAGTTGTTGCTCGTGATGAAAAGCAAGTTCCCTCTATTGAGAGAGTTAAGATCAGCTCTACCAATATAAGATTGGAAACCACTGTGCCACAAAAGGAAGAGACATTTCAAGTGGTCATTGACATTATCAAGAATTCCACGTGTTTCAAGGCTTTCACTATATCTGTGGATGTCCCATAAATCTAATTGCAGCAATTCTGGTACATTTTCAAGAAGGTTCAAGACACTAATTCTTATGAATTCCTCTTAGCCAACAAGAAGTGTACTGTCAATGCTGAAGTCTTTAGGACAATCCTTGATATTTGTCCAAGAGTGGAAGGTGTAGACTTCACGGATGTTCTAGATGATGATATTGCACTCACCTTTCTCATTGATCTTGGCTACAAGGGTCCACTGAACAGGCACACTAAATGTTGGGGATCATATATGCATCAGCCATGGATAACTTTGGCATCTATAATCAACAAGTGCCTTTTCGAAAAGACTGCAAGCAATGACAAACCCAGAAAATCCAGAATTAACATACTGTGGGGGATGTCAACAGTGAAACAGGATTGTCTATTCTGAGTTTTTTTGATTTGGGAAGACTTTGCTTACCAGATTGATCACAGGAAAGAAAAGAGATAAAGACGTGAAAACATGCCATATCCCCGATTCACCAAATCATCATCAACCACTTCCTGAAACAACACAAGTCTCTCACCAACCTCAATCATAAGCACTATCATACAATCAAAGATGATGGGATTGTAAGCAGGTTAAAGTTTGTCAGAATAGGTAAAGACTATCAGGAATATAGACTTTCCATTCCTAATGTGATGCTGACTGATGCAATCAAGCATTCAGAATCATATCATATGTTCTCAACAAATCAAATTCCTCCCAAGAAAAGCAGAGGCAAAGGTTCAAAAGGCAAGAAGACTGCTGATGAGTCTCAAGAAACTATCGATGTATCTGAAGAGTCTGAACCAGAACCTGAACCAGCTAAGAAAAAGACTTCTAGTAAAATAAGAGTCAAGAAGAAAGTCACACTATCTGCTGACGACAACATTATTTCTGATGGTCCTATGCTGCTTTGGAGTTAGCTAAGTCTATCAGCCAAACTGAAGCTGAAGAAGCAGAAGCAGCAAGGAAAGTCCATGCTACACATGCTAGGATCGTGACTGAATCTGTCCCTGAATCTGCTAAGAAGAAGTCTGGTGGCAGAAGTTCTAAGAGTGTAGTCATTTAAGACACTCTTAGTACTCCAAAGTCAAAACCCGCCACTTCAAAGACTAAGCTTAAAGGTGCTCTATCTCTTACTTCACAAGAACAAGAGGCCTCAGACATTATGCAAGCTCTTAAGGAAAGTAAAAAGACAAGCAAAAGACAACCAGGTACTGGAGGCTCAAATGAAGGTAGTAGTAAACCAGGGGTTCCCGATGAGTCCAAAGTCGTCTCTGCTACCTCAAGTGAAGGAACTGGTGTGACAATCAGTCAATTTTAGGTCGTTATTTTATACTCGAGTATTAAATATATTTTTCAATTTTATGATGAGATATGAACTCACGACTAACCGGGAGAATTAGGGCTTACATTTGTAATTTACGCGACGTTTACAAAGAACCGGCGAATTCTACGTTAATCATCGACGCTTATATTTTCAAATTGGCATAGAAATAATTTTATTACATTCGTTTTTATCTTTCGTGTCTCGTACTATTTTTACTTTTTACAAAAAACGACTACAAATCGTACCTTTTTAAATATCGGACTTTGATAATACCCGTATTTACAAAATGTGGGATAAGTTTTTAAACTCATCCCACTAATATCACACCCCATAGGGGCGGAAAAACCAAAGAGATAAGTGTCCCCTTGGTTTTGATTCATGCAACACTTTCCAACACTTGGCAATAACACTCTAAACCTATATAAACTTACTTTGACCAAACTAACACACACACACACAACTCATTTTATAACTCAAAATCTGAATTTTTCTCTCCCTCTC
Organism: Tanacetum coccineum; assembly: GCA_026074375.1. NCBI lineage: Eukaryota > Viridiplantae > Streptophyta > Magnoliopsida > Asterales > Asteraceae > Tanacetum > Tanacetum coccineum. Next base: position 20,507 of record BQNB010040418.1, read on the forward strand.
ATCCATATTGACGCCACACACACACACCAAAATCACCAATTCCATAAAGATTTCAAAGAACAAATAATAAGCACACTAGTAAACATGAATACTTGGTGAAATCCTTGCATTTTAGAGGTGATTTAAAGGAGTTTTCAAGAAGGTTATACAAAAGTTGGGGCTAAGATTATACAAGTTTTTATAAAGTCATTTGGGTAAAGAAAATGGTGGTCAAGAGTATTTTTGGGTGAAGATTAAGCCTAGAGTTGAAGCTTCCATCAATCCTTGTTCTTATTTTGATCATTGTGATCTTTCTACACTTCTTGTGGTAAAAGTTTAATGAGTTCTTGTTTATGTTTTCTTTTGATTTTCAATTGTATATGTACATGTATGATATTTGATGATCAAGTAATAAAAATGGCCATGCATGTATAGATCTAGGTTAATTATAGCTAAAATAGTCATCTAAAACAAGTGAAAAGATCATAAAAATTATGAGCTGTAATGAACAGTAGGTTTTATAAATTTCTATAGGTTTGAGGTTGGATTTGAGTACATTAGGTTGTAGATAATCCTTTTGTGGACACTTGGCAAATTGGATGATTTCTAGAAAGTGAATATTGAGTGAGATATGATCAAAACACCAAAACTAGTGGATTCTGACCTTGCTGTACAGATGGTATAAAAAGTCACAATTACGGACTGCGTCGATTAAAAAGTTAAAACTATGAGACCTAGATAAAATCATTTATATTCTGAATCAATTAGATAGTCAACCAAACTCTTTTATGGGTTTGTTGAATGGCATCAAAAATGGTGAAATTTCAGTCCAAAAAAGCTAATGTGACCTTCTATGTATAAAAGTAGCCAATGGTATGAATATAATAAAAGATGTACTAAAGATGAGTTTGAATTGTAAAGTGAACTTAAAAATAAAGCAAGCCATATGAGATTATCAATTATCATTTCGCTTTATAATTATGACTATTTTGGTTAACATAAAGTATACTAAATTTACTACTACCGAACACTATTTCTATGTAAAGCGTTTTGTTACTAATAACCGAGGTGGTAGACCCACTTCTTGGTGAGTTTAAAATGCTAACATACGATAATAAAAGTATTCCCGGACCTCGAGAACCCAAAATTTATAACAAGGTCATTTTCATCTTAAATGGGTCATAAGGCCTTATTGGACACTAGGCCCAATGAAAACTAAAATAGACTTATTGGACTTAGCTTTAGGCCCAATCTCCATGACCTACTAATGGGCTAGGACCTGGTCTTTGAGTAATAATATCAATATAATAACTTAATGCGCTTGCTTAATGGGCCTATTAGGCTTTTGAGCTAATTTAGACAATACTAGTAAAATGGCTAATAATAAAAACAAGTTAAAAACCTAGAAAAACTCTAAGTGTGAAAAGAAATCTGCTGCAAGAGATGATCATATATTAACTAATGTATACATATACTTACTTAATTTATGAGTTTTCGTTAATTTTTATCGACTAGAAACCTAAGACCCGTTACAATTTGTATAGGTCTTGGTTGATTGACGCGCCTACTTCCGAAGTTTTTATTCTTCGATATTATCATCGACATCACTAGTGCAGTAATTAGCATAGCATTCTTTGACACTTTATTGTTTTATAAAACGCGAGGGAGTAACATGGCTTGTTTTTAAAATAAAAACACAAGGAGATTGTTTGCATACTAGTTGCCTCGATTATTTTATAAGGTTAGCTTAACTTCGCTAGATAAAAGACTGCGATATCATGAATTGTTAACTATCGGGAAAATGGTAGACGCTTATACATGAAATTGCAACTATTTGGAGGCTGCCACTCCATCAGTGATGATCTGGCTATCGTTAAGTGTCGGGAATATGACCACAACTGGATGTGTAGTATAGAGAATATATTGGCATCATGCGAGGGTGTATAGTGACATACTTGTTGGGGAACCCCACTAATTAGATGGTAATGTTCAATGTCATTAGACTTATAAATAATCCCCCGATATAACTTTGTTTGGCCACATCGTTATATCCTGATGAATATTGAGAAATGATACTTGTGTTCAGAAATTTTATGGTTTATATATATAAACTCTATGGATTCACTCAACATTATTGTTGACGTTTTAGCATGTTTTATCTCAGGTCCTTGAAGGTAATTCGGCGATGGAGATTTTGTTGTCCTTTTGGAAAACCTTCAATGTTTTTGAAGGCCCATTAAATAAAAGTCATTCGAAGATGATTTGTAAAAATGTTGTATGAATTATGAAACAATTTGGGACCTATGATGTAACTTTTATTTCGAATGAATGTATTTAAAAACGTCTCTTTTCGAGTTGTTTTCTATGCTTGAGTTGCTATATTATGACGTAGCACCCCAAATGACCCTTTCGCTGAGATATATAAAAATGGGGGTGTTACATATTGGTATCAAAGCTTAAGTTATAGAGAACAAAAGATTTAAAAAAAAAACAAAAATGAACGAAAGGATTTTTGAAATCTTTTAACTATAACTGTGCAAGCGAAATCTTCGAATTACCAATGGACAAGAATGAGAAGGAATTATTTATCGATATATATATATATGGAAAAATATATATGTTATAGAATGAAATTTTCATTTATTTGAATATAAATGTTAATTTATGTAATTTTTTAAATATGATACGAGATATTTATACGACGCAAATTGTCATGGAGAACCCTAATCACCTTAAAGAGCCGAATGAAGCTATTCCCAAAGTGAACCCAGTTGTTCCCGAGCCGAACCAAGTTGCGGATATCCATGATCCCAACGAAATGGTTGACATTCCCGATGATATTGATTTGGTTGATTATGACAATGAGGATCCTAAAAAAGATCCTGAAGAAGATCCCGAGGAAGATGTTGATATTAAGCTCGAGGTTGATGTTGCACCCGAGGTTGATGTTGCACCCGAGATTGATGTTGCACCCGAGGCTACTTTTGGGACTTCTACCCAAAAGCCTTATGTTATTTGTGACTTTCCGAGGGGCTTATATGAGGTAGGAGAGTCATCTTCTGCTCGTGACTCATCATGATTGGCACCTTGGGCTTTGAGACGTGATTTAGAGACGTCCCGTGCACGAGCTAGAGTTACGGAGGCTGAGTTGAGTACAAACCAAACTGAGATTGCTCCTCAAATCCAAGAATAAAATCGGGGGAAAAGAAAGGGAGTTACTTAATCATAATTTGGAGAATGTCGAGCGTGCTTTGGGTAATGTTCTCGATAGGGTGTCGGTATTGGAGAACGGGGAGAATGCCACATTGAAAAGGTTGGCTGAGACTGAGACTAAGTTGGAGTGGGCTCGTATGGAGCGTGACATGGCTGAGAGGAGGTTGCATGTGTCTCAAGGGTGGAACAAGAGATTCTATATGGAGATGGTTCGTATTAGGGCTGTTCCTAAGCCGCCATCTGATGATGAGGATACTGAGCGTTGACAAGAAATATTCAAAGAACCTCTACTTCTGATGGGACGAGAGACCTTCTGTGCCTCGTGGGACCACTAGTGATCTTGTGATTAGTTTTATTATTTGTAGTATCTTTTGTAAATCACTAACTAAACTGAGATATCAGTTAGTAGAACTAGTCCTTGGAGTTGTATAGCATTAGATGGTGACATGTAATGTGTGACGATACAGCTTGTGACTCGTTTGTGATTAATGAAATGACTATCTTTTGATTTCTAAATTCTACGTGTGTCGTTGTTATCTTTCTTTTCTTGTTTCTTTTAACTGTTCCTATAAATTGTTTGATGCAATAATTGAATGAATACTCATTATGATTTGAATTGTGTTGTAATTTCTTCTCTTCGTATTCTCAATCGCCATCGATATCATGGATCTCATGACGATTTTGTCTAAACTCTTTTCCTATCAGATTGTAATCGTTCCACCCATTCATTTTGTGAACCACTCTTGACTACTCTCATGCAAACCACTTATTGTTTTATAAGTTAATATAATATCACCTGAGAAAATTTTAAATTTCCTATTTTAGAGTTATTTGAATTGAGGGACTTATAAAATAGTCGTTATCACAATAAAGTTGTTTATTAAACATCTTGTAAATTAAATTACTTTCATACTATGAACGGTCCTGTAAAATCATTTTTGATTTCCATCTTATAATTAAGCATGGTTATACATTTAAATATAATAACACTAGTTTGACGAACTGAGCATTGCATTGTACTTCCTAAATTTTAACTTAGGGTGAAACATAAGTATAATTTAGAAGGGGCCATGCAAGGCTGAATAGTAGTCACCGTAAGATTTTGAAAAGGTCAACTTTTAACCGTAATTCCGAAAGAAAAAAAAATGGCTTGCAAGTATTACAAGTTAGGGACATCTACATACGTGCCCTTATCCTTTTCCCGAATTAACCATCTGTGGATGCGGTCTTACTTGAAAATTGTTATTCTACCTCTTATTTCCTTTCTTTTCATCATGAAATTCTTTAGACACTTATCCAAATTATCGACTGCTGATACCCAACTTGAAGTTTCGACGTTTCTATCCTTTCTTTTCGACTAATCCTCCTTTGAGTAACGTGGGTAAAGATCCGAGATACCTTCGGATGTGAATAACGAATTATGAAAGTATGGGGTTTATGCATACCCATCATGGTATGCGTCTCTCTTTTGACTCGAAATTCGCCCGTGTGAATCACGCGTTGACTTCGCTCTTCAATTGCTAACTCTGTCTCTTGATTCCCTTGATTCGAGAAAGGTTGTGAGTTATTCCTAGCTCAAGTAAATCAGAAGGAATTGAAGGAGAAGCTATTGGGAGACGTTCCTATTATTCGAGACTCTCCCGAGGTATTTCCCGAAGAATTACCGGGACTTCCGCCACCAAGGCAAGTTGAATTCCGTATTGATCTTATTCCCGGTGCTGCACCGGTGGCCCGTGCGCCATATCGTTTAGCACCATCCGAAATGAAGGAGTTGTCCAAGCAACTGCAAGAGTTGTTGGAGAAAGGTTTTATTCGACCGAGCTCGTCACCGTGGGGAGCTCCGGTATTGTTTGTGAAGAAGAAGGATGGATCGTTCCGAATATGCATTGATTATCGAGAACTGAACAAGTTGACGATCAAGAATCGATATCCATTAAGAGGATTGATGACTTATTTGATCAGCTGCAAGGTTCTAGTGTTTATTCGAAGATTGATTTACGGTCTGGTTATCATCAACTTCGTATCCGCGAGGAAGACATTCCAATTACAGCATTTAGAACTCGTTATGGACATTATGAGTTTCAAGTAATGCCTTTTGGACTGACTAATGCACCTGCAGTATTCATGGACTTGATGAATCGCGTGTGCAAGCCGTATCTTGATAAGTTCGTGATTGTATTCTTGGGGATGACATCTGATTTATTCAAGAAATAAGACAGAACTGGTGAACATTTGAAGGGACTATCTTGAATTTGCTAAGGCGGAAAGTTGTACGCTAAGTTTTCAAAATGTGATTTTTGGCTTGATTCCGTGCAATTCCTTGGCCATGTGATCGATAGTAGTGGAGTTTTATATTTTTAAATTATTATTTTCATGTTGATCCTGCGAAGATCGAAACCATTAAAAAAAATTGGGCTGCACCGACTACACCAACGGAAGTGCGACAATTTTTGGGTTTGGCAGGCTATTATCGAAGGTTTATTAAGGAGTTTTCTCTAATATCCAAACCATTAACTAAACTCACCCAGAAAAATAAGCCGTATGTGTGGGGCGACGACGAAGAGGAGGCATTTCAAACATTGAAGCTGAAATTGTGTAGTGCGCCAATATTATCACTACCCGAAGGAAGCGAAGACTTTGTTGTGTATTGTGATGCATCTCTTAAGGGATTTGGAGCTGTTTTAATGCAACGAGAAAAGGTGATTGCGTACGCCTCTAGGCAACTTAGAAAGAATGAGGAAAACTATACGACCCATGACTTGGAATTGGGAGCAGTGGTTTTTACTCTTCGACTATGGAGACATTATTTGTACGGCACTAAGTGTACGGTATACACCGATCATAAAAGCCTACAATATATTTTGGACCAAAAAGAGCTAAATATGAGGCAGCGTAGATGGATTGAACTTCTGAGTGATTACGATTGTGTTATTCGTTATCACCCAGGAAAGGCGAATGTTGTCGCTGATGCGTTGAGCAGGAAGGATAAGGAACCGATTCGAGTGCGTGCTTTAGTGGTGACGGTACATAACAATTTACCCGAACAAATTCAAAATGCACAAGTTGAAGCGTGCAAGGAGGAAAATATTGGTGCCGAAGGATTTCGTGGCGAAGGGGAGCCATTTGAAGTTAGATCCGATGGTACAAAATGTCTGAAAGGACGAGTATGGTTACCATTATTTGGAGGATTGAGAGGTCTAATCATGTTGGAATCTCATAAATCAAAATACTCTATTCATCCTGGATCGGATAAAATGTACCATGATTTGAGGAAGTTATACTGGTGGCCGAATATGAAAGCTGACATTGCGACATATGTCAGTAAGTGCTTGACATGTGCTAAAGTCAAGGCTGAACACCAAAAGCCGTCAGGATTACTTCAGCAGCCAGAAATTCCTGTTTGGAAATGGGAGAGAATTACAATGGATTTCATTACAAAGCTTCCAAGAACACCATCTGGATATGATTCAATTTGGGTCATTGTTGACCGATTGACTAATCTGTCACTTTATTCCGATGAATGAGAGGTATAAAATGGAGAAGCTTACTCGATTGTATTTAAAGGATATTGTTTTTAGGGACGGGGTGCCCGTGTCAATTATTTTGGACCGAGACCCTCGTTTCACATCAAGGTTTTGGAGATCTCTTCAAAAGTCATTGGGGACAAATTTAGATATGAGCACTGCTTACCATCCTGAAACTGATGGTCAGAGTGAAAGAACAATACAAACATTAGAAGACATGTTGCGTGCTTGCGTGATTGACTTTGGTAGTGGCTGGGATAAGCACTTACCTTTGGCTGAATTCTCATACAATAATAGTTATCACGCTAGTATTAAAGCCGCACCTTTCGAAGCTCTATACGAAAGGAAATGTAGATCGCCTGTATGTTAGAGTGAGGTTGGAGATGCCCAACTCACGGGACCAGAAATGATTCGCGAAACGACAGAGATGATTGTGCAAATCAAGAACCGATTATTGGCTGCTCGTAGTAGACAGAAAAGTTATGCGGATGTGAGACGTAAACCTTTGGAGTTCGAAGTGGGTGACAAAGTTATGCTGAAAGTATCACCGTGGAAAGGTGTTGTTCGATTTGGAAAACGTGGGAAATTAAGTCCCCGTTATATTAGACCATTCAAGATTTTATCAAGAGTAGGTCCGGTGGCATATAAACTGGAATTACCATACATTCCATGTGTCGAATTTAAAGAAATGTTTATCAGATGAAGATCTTATCATTCTCTGCGGAAGTATGATCGACGAGAAGTTGCATTTCATCGAAGAACCCATTGAAATCATGGATAGAGAAGTGAAACAACTTAAGCAAAGTCGGATTCCTATAGTTAAAGTTCGATGGAACTCGAGTCGTGAACCGGAATATACTTGGGAAAGGGAGGATCAAATATGGAAGAAATACCCTCATCTCTTTGATTTTAATAAGAAGTGGGCGGCAAGATGAATTGATCTTCAGGGAGGAAGATCCCTTTTTAGGGGGAAATGCTGTGACAATCTGTCAATTTCAGGTCGTTATTTTATTCTCGAGTATTAAATATATTTTTCAATTTTATGATGAGATATGAACTCACGACTAACCGGGAGAATTAGGGCTTACATTTGTAATTTACGCGACGTTTACAAAGAACCGGCGAATTCTACGTTAAGCATCGACGCTTATATTTTCAAATTGTCATAGAAATAATTTTATTACATTCGTTTTTATCTTTCGTGTCTCGTACTATTTTTATTTTTACGGAAAAACGACTACAAATCGTACCTTTTTAAATATCGGACATTTGATAAACCGTATTTACAAAATGTTGGGACAAAGTTTTTTAAAATCATCACACTAATATCACACCCCATAGGGGCAGCAAAACCAAAGAGACAAGTGTCCCCTTGGTTTTGATTCATGCAACACTTGCCAACACTTGGCAATAACACTCTAAACCTATATAAACTTACTTTGACCAAACTAACACACACACAACTCATTTTATAACTCAAAATCTGAATTTTTCTCTCCCGTATCCATATTGGAGCCACACACACACACCATATCACCAATTTCCATAAAAAAGTTTCTTTATGGAAATTGGTGATTTTGGTACTTTCATCTTCTATTTCTGTGTGTGTGTAGGCGTCAATATGGATGAGCGGGAGAGAGATAAATTCAGTTTTGAGTTTAAAATGAGTTGGGTGTGTTTTAGTTTGGGTCAAAGTAAGTATTATTAGGTTTTATGAGTGTTATTGCCAAGTGTTGGCAAGTGTTGCATGAATCAACACCAAGGGGACACTTGTCTCTTTGGTTTTGCCGCCCCTATGGGGTGTGATATTAGTGGGATGAGTTTAAAAACTTGTCCCACATTTTGTAAATACGGGTTAATTATCAAAGTCCGATATTTAAAAAGGTACGATTTGTAGTCGTTTTTCCGTTAAAATAAAATAGTACGAGACACGAAAGATAAAAACGAATGTAATAAAATTATGTCTATGGCAATTTGAAAATATAAGCGTCGATGCTTAACGTAGAATTCGCCGGTTCTTTGTAAACGTCGCGTAAATTACAAATGTATGCCAATTAATACTCCCCGGTTAGTCGTTAGAGTTTCATATTCTTCTAAATGAAAAAATTTATTTAATACTCGAGAATAAAATAACGACCTGAAATTGACGGATTGTCACAACATTTCCCCCTAAAAAGGGATCTTCGTCTGAAGATCAATTCATCTTGACGCCCACTTCTTATTAAAATAAGGAGATGTAGGGTATTTCTTCCATTAATTTGATCCTCCTTTCCCAAGTATATTCCGGTTCAAGACTCGAGGTTCCATCGAACTTTAATACTATAGGAATCGACTTTGCTTAAGTTAGTTTCACTTCTCTATACATGAGTTAAAAGGGTTCTCGATGAAATGCAACTTTCTCGTCGAATCTTCTTCGTCGAGATGGAATGATTAAGATCTTCATTGATGAACATTTCTTTAAATTCGTCACATGGAATGTATCGTAATTCCAGTTTATATGCCACCGGACCTAATCTTGATAAAATCTTGAATGGTCTAATATAACGGGGACTTAATTTCCCCGTTTCATATCGGTAACAACAACCTTTCCCGGTTATGATACTCTTCAGCCTAAACTTTGTCACCCCACTTCGAACTCCAAAAGGTTTACGTCTCAAATCCGCATAACTTTTCTGTCTACTACGAGCAAGCAATAATCGGTTCTTGATTTGCACAATCATCTCTGTCGTTTCGCGAATCATTTCTGGTCCCATGAGTTGGGCATCTCCAACCTCACTCTAACATACAGGCGATCTACATTTCCTTTCGTATAGATCTTCGAAAAGGTTTGCGCTTTAATGCTAGCGTGATAAACTATTATTGGTATGAGATTCAGAAAAGGTAAGTGTGTTATCCCAGCCACTTACCCAAATTCAATCACGCAAGCACGCAACATGTCTTCTAATGTTTGTATTGTTCTTTCACTCTGACCATCAGTTTTAGGATGGTAAGCAGTGCTCATATCTAAATTTGTCCCCAATGACTTTTGAAGAGATCTCCAAAACCTTGATGCGAAACGAGGGTCTCGGTCCGAAATAATTGACACGGGCACCCCGTGCCTACAAACAATCTCCTTCAAATACAATCGAGTAAGCTTCTCCATTTTATACTTCTCATTCATCGGAATAAAGTGAGCAGATTTAGTCAATCGGTCAACAATGACCCAAATTGAATCATATCCAGATGGTGTTCTTGGAAGCTTTGTAATGAAATCCATTGTAATTCTCTCCCATTTCCAAACAGGAATTTCTGGCTGCTGAAGTAATCCTGACGGCTTTTGGTGTTCAGCCTTGACTTTAGCACATGTCAAGCACTTACTGACATATGTCGCAATGTCAGCTTTCATATTCGGCCACCAGTATAACTTCCTCAAATCATGGTACATTTTATCCGATCCAGGATGAATGGAATATTTTGATTTATGAGATTCCGACATGATTAGGCCTCTCAATCCTCCAAATAATGGTAACCATACTCGTCCTTTCAGACATTTTGTACCATCGGATCTAACTTCAAATGGCTCCCCTTCGCCACGAAATCCTTCAGCACCAATATTTTCCTCCTTGCACGCTTCAACTTGTGCATTTTGAATTTGTTCGGGTAAATTGTTATGTACCGTCACCACTAAAGCACGCACTCGAATCGGTTCCTTATCCTTCCTGCTCAACGCATCAGCGACAACATTCGCCTTTCCCGGGTGATAACGAATAACACAATCGTAATCACTCAGAAGTTCAATCCATCTACGCTGCCTCATATTTAGCTCTTTCTGATCCAAAATATATTGTAGGCTTTTGTGATCGGTGTATACCGTACATTTAGTGCCGTATAATAAATGTCTCCATTGTCGCAAGGTAAAAACCACTGCTCCCCCAATTCCAAGTCATGGTCGTATTATTATAGTATTTCCTCATTTTTCTATGTTGCCTAAGGCGTACGCAATCACCTTTTTCTCGTTGCATTAAAAACTGCTCCAAATCCCTTAAGAGATGCATCACATTACACAACAAAGTCTTCGCTGCCGCGGGTAGTCGTTAAATATAAACTAGCGCACTACACAATTTCAGTTCAATGTTTGAATGCCTCCTCTTCGTCGTCGCCCCACCATTCGGCTATATTTGTCCTGGGTGAGTTTAGTTAAGGGTTTTGGATATTAGAGAAAACTCTTAATAAAACTTCGATAATAGCCTGCCCAAAACCCAAAAAATTGTCGCACTTTCGTTGGTGTAGTCGGTGCGCCTAATTTTTTATATGGTTTCGACTTCGCAGGATATCAATGAAAACTCATACTATCGATACCATGGCAAGGATTTGCACGGAATCAAGCCAAAAATCACATTTTGAAAACTTAGCGTACCAACTTTCCGCTCATTAGCAAAATTCAAGATAGTTTCAAATGTTCACCATTGCTTCTGCTTTTTCTGGATATAAATCAGGAATGTCATCAAGGAATACAATCACGAACTTATCAAGATACGGCTTGCACACGCAATTCATCAAGTCCATGAATACTGCAGGTGCATTAGTCAGTCTAAAAGGCATTACTTGAAACTCATAATGTCCATAACGAGTTCTAAATGCTGTAATTGGAATGTCTTCTCGCGATTTACGATGTTGATGATATACAAGACCGTATTAAATCAATCTTCGAATAAACACTAGGAACCTTGTGTCTGATCAAATAATTTCATCAATCCTCAGGTGGTAAATGGATATCGATCTTGATCGTAAACTTGTTCAGTTCTCGATAATCAATTCATATTTGAACGATCATCATTCTTCTTCACAAACAATACCGGAGCTCCCCACGGTGACGAGCTCGGTCGAATAAAACCTTTCTCCAACAACTCTTGCAGTTGCTTGGACAACTCCTTCATTTCGGATGGTGCTAAACGATATGGTGCACGCGTCACCGGTGCAGCACCGGGAATAAGATCAATACGGAATTCAACTTGCCTTGGTGGCGGAAGTCCCGGTAATTCTTCGGGAAATACCTCGGGAGAGTCTCGGAATTAATAGGACGTCTCCAACCATAGCTTCTCCTTCAATTCCTGTATGATTTACTTGAGTAGGAAAACATTACCAACCTTTCTCGAGTCAAGGGAATCAAGAGACAGAGTTAGCAATTGAAGATGCGGAAGTCATCGCCAAAAAGTTCATTATCTTCGGTGGCGCTATATATGTGTTTAACACGGGGTGAATGTTGAGTACAAATGAGAGACGCTTCCATGTTGGGTATGCATAAACCCCATACTTTCATAATTCGTTATTCACATCCGAAGGCATCTCGGATCTTTACCCACGTTACTCAAAGGAGGATTAGTCGAAAAGAAAGGATAGAAACGTCGAAACTTCAGTGGTATCAGCAGTCGATAATTTGGATAAGTGTCTTACTAAGAATTTCATGATGAAAAAGAAAGGAAAAGAGAGTTTGTAGAATTAACAATTTTCAAGTGAAGACCGATCAAAGATGTTTCTTTTAATTCGGAAAGGATAAGGGCACGTATGTTGATGTCCCTAACTTGTCAATACTTGCATAGCATTTTTTATTCTTTCGAATTACGGTTTAAAAGGTTGTCCTTTTTAAAATCTTACGGTGACTTACTATTCCGCCTTGCCATGGCCCCTTATAAATTATACTTAGGTGCTACGGACTATGTATAATTTAGGAATAGCAATGCAATTGCTCAGTTCGTCACAACTAGTGTTATCTAGATTTAAAGTATAACCATGCTTATTATAAGATGGAAATCAAAATGATTGTTACAGGAAGTTCATAGTATGAAAAGTAATTTTAATTTACAAAGATGTTTATTAAGAATCTTTATTGTTGATAACGACTATTTATAAGTCTCAAATAAAATAACTCGTATAAAATGATGGAATTTTAAAAAAATTTTCTCAGGTGTATTATATTAACTTATAAAATCCATAAGTGGGTTTGCATGAGGAGTAGTCAATAGTGGTTCACAAAAATGAATGGGTGGAGCGATTACAATCTGATAGGAAAGAGTTTTAGACAAAAATCGTATGAGATCCTGATATCGATGGCGATTGAGAATACGAAGAGAAGAAAATTACAACATCAATTCAAATATATTGAGTTTCATTCAATATTGCACAAACAATTTAATAGACAGTTAAAAGAACAAGAAAAGAAAGATAACAACGAACACGGTAGAATTTTAGAATTCAAAATCTGATAGTAATTTCATTATTCACAAAACGAAGTCCACAAAGCTGTATCGTCACACATTACATGTCACCATCTAATGCTATACAACTATTAGACTCGTTTCTACTAACTGTTATCTCCAGTTTATGTTAGTGATTTACAAACGATACTACAAATAATAAAACTAATCTACTAAGAGTCACTAGTGGGTCCACGTGGGTAAGTGATGTCTCTCGCGTCCCATCTGAAGTAGAGTTCTTTGATTTCTTGTTCAGGACGTCAGTATCTAATCATTCAGATGGCAGTACTTAGGAACAGCCTTATGCGAACCCATCTCCATATAGAAATCTCTTGTTCCACCTTGAGACACATGCAACCTCCTTCAGCCATGTCACGCTCATACGAGCCCACTCTAACTTAGTCTCAAGTCAGCCACCTTTTCATTGTGGCATTCTCCCGTTCTCCATTTACGACACCCTATCGGAACATTACCCAAAAGCACGCTCGAATTCTCCAAATATGATTAAGTAACTCCTTTCTTTTCCCACGTTTTAATTCTTGGATTTGAGGAGCAATCTCTATTGGTTTGTATCAAACTCAGCATCCGTAACTTAAGTCGTGCCACGGGAAGGTCTATAAATCGTCTCAAAGCCAAGGTGCCATTCATGATGAGTCTTCGAGCAGAAGATGAATCTCCTTCCTCATTTAGGCCCCTCGGATAGTACAAACAATCCATAAGGCTTTTAGGTAGAACGTCCAAAGTAGGCCTCGGGTGCAAATCAATCTCGGTGCAACATCAACTCGAGCTTAATATCAACATCTTCCTCGGGATCTTCTTCAGGATCTTCTTTAGGATCCTCGTCGTCATAATCAACCAAATCAATATCATCGGGAATGTCAACCATTTCGTTGGGATCATGGATATCCGCAACTTGGTTCGGCTCGGGAACAACTGGGTTCACTTTGGGAATAGCTTCATTCGGCTCTTTAAGGTGATTAGGGTTCTCCATGACAATTTGCGTCGTATAAATATCTCGTATTAGTATTAAATAATTACATAATTAACATTTATATTCAATAAAATGAAAAGTTCAATCTATATACATATATATTTTTCCATATATATATATATCGATAAATAATTCCTTCTCATTCTTGTCCATTGGTAATTCGAAGATTTCGCTTGCACAGTTATAGTTAAAAGATTTCAAAAATCCTTTCGTTCATTTTTGTTTTTTTTTTAAATCTTTTGGTTCTCTTACTTTAAGTTTAGATACCAATATGTAACACCCCCAATTTTTTTATATCTCAGCGGAAAGGGTCATTTGGGAGTGCTACGTATTATATAGCAACTCAAAGCTTAGATAAAACAACTCGAAAAAGGAGAGTTTTTTTTTTTTAAATACATTCATTCGGAAATAAAAGTAACATCATAGGTCCATATTGTTTCATAATTCATACAACATTTTTGCAATCATCTTCGAAATGACTTTTATTTAATGGGCCTTCAAAACATTTAGGTTTCCATAAGCGACAACCAAAATCTCCATCGCCGAATTACCTTCAAGGACCTGAGATAAAACATGCTAAAACGTCAACAATAATGTTGAGTGAATCCATAGAGTTTATATATATAAACAATAAAATTTCCGAACACAAGTATCATTTCTCAATATTCATCAGGATATAACGATGTGGCCAAACAAAGTTATATCGGGGGATTATTTATAAGTCTCATGACATTGAACATTACCATCTAATTATGTTGGGGTTCCCAACAAGGTATGCCTACTATACACCCTCGCTATGAGTGCATATTATTCTCTATACAACGCATCCGTTGTGTTATATTCCCGACACTGAACGGCGATAGCCAGCTCATTCACGGTATGGAGTGGCTCCACCCAAACAATGTGATAAGAGGAACAGCTCCAAATAGTACTATTTCATGTATAAGCGTCTACCATTTCCCGATAGTTAACAATTCATGATTTCCGCAGGTCTTTTATCTAGCGAGTTAAGCTAACTTATAATAATAATCGAGGCAACTAGCATACAATCTCCCTTGTGTTCTATTTTAAAAACAAGTCTCCCAACCCAACTTACATGTTAATTCTATGTAATCTCCCTAGATGGGTTTATAAAACAATTAAAGTGTAAAAATGCGAGGCTATGAACTCACTTAGTGATGTCGGATGAGAATATCGATGAATAAAAACTTCGGAAGTAGGCGCGTCAATCAACCAAGACCTATACAAATTGTAACGGGTCTTAGGTTTCTAGTCGATAAAAATTAACGAAAACTCATAAATAAATAAGTATATGTATACATGTAGTTTATATGATGATCATACTCTTGCAACATATTTATTTCACACTTAGAGTTTTCTAGGTTTTTAACTTGTTTTTATTAGCCATTTTACTAGTATTGTCTAAATTAGCTCAAAAAGCCCAATAGGCCCATTAAGCAAGCCCATTAAGTTATTATATTGATATTATTACTCAAAGACCAGGTCCTAGCCCATTAGTAAGGTCCATGTAGATTGGGCCTAAAGCTAAGTCCAATAAGTCCATTTTGTTTCATTGGGCCTAGTGGTCCAATAAGGCCTTATGGCCCATTTAAGCTTGTAAATGACTCTTGTTATAAAATTTTGGGTTCTCGAGGTCGGGATACTTTTATTATCAGTATGTTAGCATTTTAAAACTCCCAAGAAGTGGGTCCTACCACCTCGGGTTTTAGTTACAAAAATCGCTTTACATAGTATAGTGTTCGGGTAGTAGTAAATTTTTGTTTACTTTATGTTTACGAAAAAATAGTCATAATTTATAAACCGTAAATGGTATAATTGATATATCTATATGCTTGGCTTTATTTTTAAGTCCACTTTACAGATTCAAACTCATTTTAGTACATCTTTTAGTTATATTTATACATATGGTTACTTTTATACATAAATGTCACATTAGCTTTTTGGACTGAAATTTCACTTTCACCATTTTTGATGTCATTTACAAACCATAAAGAGTTGGTTGACTATCCAATTGATTCAGAATCTAAATGATTTTATCTAGGTCTCATAGTTTTAACTTTTTAATCGACTCAGTCCGTAATTGTGACTTTTTATACCATCTGTACAGCAAGGTCAGAATCCACTAGTTTTGGTGTTTTGAATCATTTCTCACTCAATATATTCACCTTTACTAAAATCATCCAATTGCCAAGTTGGTCACAAAAGGATTTGTCTACAAACCTGATGTTACTCAATCCAACCTCACAAACATATAAGAAATTTATAAAACCTACTGTTCATTACAGCTCATAATTTTTATGATCTTTTTACTTGTTTTAGATGACTATTTTAGCTATAATTAACCTAGATCTATACATGCATGGCCATTTTTATTACTTGATCATCAAATATCATACATGTACATATACAATTGAAAATCAAAAGAAAACATAAACAAGAACTCATTAAACTTTTACCACAAGAAGTGTAGAAAGATCACAATGATCAAAATAAGAACAAGGATTGATGGAAGCTTCAACTCTAGGCTTAATCTTCACCCAAAAATACTCTTGACCACCATTTTCTTTTACCCAAAATGACTTTAATAAAAATCTTGTATATTTTTAGCCCCAACTTTTGTTATAACTTCTGGAGAACTCCTTTAAATCACTCTAAAATGCAGAAGGATTTCACCAAGTATTCATGTTTACTAGTGTGCTTAATATTTGCTCACCACACCTTATGTTAAATCCAAACACTTTTTGAATTCTTTATGGAATTGGTGATTTGGTTGTGTTGTGTTTGTGGCCGTCAATATGGATGAGAAGGAGAGAATATTTCAGTTTTTGGTTATTAAATGAGTTGTGTGTGTTGTTCTATTGTGTGTGTTAGTTTGGTCAAGTAGTTTTATAGAGTTTAGAGTGTTTTTGCAATGTGTTGGTAAGTGTTGCAATGATCATAACCAAGGGGACTACACTTGTTCTTTTTGGTTTTTAGCCCCTATGGGGTGTGATAGTAGTGCGATGTCGTTTAAAAAACTTATCCCTCATTTTGTAAATACGTGGTATTATAAGTCTGATATTTAATAAAGGTACGATTTGTAGTCGTTTTTTGTAAAAGTAAAATAGTACGAGAACGAAAGATTAAAGAACGAATGTAATAAAATTATTTCTATGCCAATTTGAAATAAAGGTCGATGATAAACGTAGGAATTCGCGGTTCTTTGTAAACGTCGCGTGTAAAATTACAAATGTAAGCCCTATCCTAATTCTCCGGTTTGTCGTTGAGTTCATTTATTTCTCATAAAATTGAAAAATATATTTAATACTCGAGTATAAAATAACGACCTGAAATTGACTGATTGTCACACCAATTCCTTCACTTGAGGTAGTAGAGACGATTATGGACTCATCGAGAACCCCTGGTTTACTACTAGTTCCTTCATTTGAGCCTCCAGTACCTAATTGTGTTTTGCTTGTCTTTTTTACTTTCCTTAAGAGCTTGCATAATGTCTGCAGCCTCTTGTTCTTGTGAAGTAAGAGATAGAGCACCTTTAAGCTTAGTCTTTGAAGTGGCGGGTTTTGACTTTGGAGTACTAAGAGTGTCTTAAATGACTACACTCTTAGAACTTCTGCCACCAGACTTCTTCTTAGCAGATTCAGTCACGATCCTAGCATGTGTAGCATGGACTTTCCTTGCTGCTTCTGCTTCTTCAGCTTCAGTTTGGCTGATAGACTTAGCTAACTCCAAAGCAGCATAGGACCATCAGAAATAATGTTGTCGTCAGCAGATAGTGTGACTTTCTTCTTGACTCTTATTTTACTAGAAGTCTTTTTCTTAGCTGGTTCAGGTTCAGGTTCAGACTCTTCGGATACATCGATAGTTTCTTGAGACTCATCAGCAGTCTTCTTGCCTTTTGAACCTTTGCCTCTGCTTTTCTTAGGAGGAATTTGATTTGTTGAATATTTGATGAACATCTGGTATGATTCTGAATGCTTGATTGCATCAGTTAGCATCACATCAGGAATGGAAAGTCTATATTCCTGATAGTCTTCACCTATTCTGACAAACTTTAACCTGCTTACAATCCCATCATCTTTGATTGTATGATAGTGCTTATGATGAGTGTTGAGTAGAGAGACTTGTGTATGTTTCAGGATTGTGTTGATGATGATGTGGTGTATCGGGGGGATATGGCATGTTTTCACGTCTTTATCTCTTTTCTTTCCTGTGATCAATCTGGTAAGCAAAGTCTTCCCAAATCAACTCAAGATAGTCAACCATTTCTCTGTTGAACATCCCCCACAGTATGTTAATTCTGGATTTTCTGGGTTTGTCATTGCTTGCAGTCTTTTCGAAAAGGCACTTGTTGATTATAGATGCCAAAGTTATCCATGGCTGATGCATATGATCCACAAACATGTTAGTGTGCCTGTTCAGTGGACCCTTGTAGCCAAGATCAATGAGAAAGGTGAGTGCAATATCATCATCTGTGAAGTCTACACCTTCTACTCTTAGACTGATATCAAGGATTGTCCTAAAGACTTCAGCATTGACAGTACACTTCTTGTTGGCTAAGAGGAATTCATAAGAATCAGTGTCTTGAACCTTCTTGATCGTGTACCAGAATTGCTGCATAAAGATTTCTGGGACATCCACAGATATAGTGAAAGCATTGAAACACGTGGTGGGTAATTCTGATAAATGTTTCAGATGAACTTGAAAATGTCTCTTCCTTTTGTGCACAGTGGTTTCCAATCTTTATGGTAGGAGCTGATCTTAACTCTCTCCAAGAGGGAACTTACTTTTCATCAACGAGCAGCAACTTTTGGTTTCTTGATGGATTCTATGATTCTGCTTTAAGAATTTAACCAATACAATTTATATACACAACAGAAATATGTTACTGATTATCTTGGTTATCCTTTGATGATATGATTGGTCTATGATTAGGTTTCATGCAAACGTGACAGAATTTCTACACTTTAAGAATAAGTCAACTAAGGTCAAAAGTCAAAAATCAACCCAAAGTAGTCAACATGACATTTCCAAGGAACTTAGGACACACATTCAATTAGAGAGAAGCAAATTTTTGAAACATCAAAAGAAAGGCAAGTTGTGACTGCATGACACCAAGTATTACACAAATTTTAAATTTTTTTGGCAGAGTTTCTTTTCGTAAATATGTCATATTTCGCTTGAATATGTACCTGTACATGTTTCGCTTCAAACATGTTTCGCTCAGACAAAGATATACATGTTTCACTTAGTGTAGTAGTTACATGTTTCTCTCACACAAAGGTATACATGTTTCGCTGAGACATGTTTTGCTCAGAATACAGCAAACATGTTTCGCTTAGAATAGAAGGAACATGGTTCACTTGAAAACATGTTTCACTCTAAATCAAAGCAAACATGTTTCGTCCTCTTAAAATACTTAAATCCAGGTTTTACCAATTAAAAACCAATTAGCACTTCTGACATTCTTTGCTAATACACACATAACATCACAAAAACATTTTCAACAAAGAAACAACAACATTTTGAGCATGAAATCTATCATACGCGAGGGTCTTTAAGATGAGGAAACCATTTGTCATGGATAAGGAAATTCAAAGAGGCTTACAACCGATCACATAGGGGACATAAAATGTTAATAAACATACATTGCATTTTACACGAGCCAACTTAAACCATTTTCACACTATCGAACCTAGAATCAAAAGAGGTCATATGAGTTTATTAACTACAATTACAACCATTTACTCACTCACTCATGTTTTCGCACCATTAACCTTCCAAAAATCAAATATCTTAATACGTTTTGAATTACCTAAAACCAGATTCACACACACCTTAATAATCGCTCCCTATACGCACAAAACCTTCTCCATCAATTAAACAAAAACATCAACTTTTAAATTATGAAACTAACATCGTTTTTACTGATTTTGGTGGATAAAAGGGAGTTTTAAAGCTAAACTAGTTTTACTTGGATGATGAGGAACGAGTATGGAAAGAGAAGGTGTGACAACCTGACTGGCGGTTGTAGTCAAACCGTTAGTGGTTGACCTTATGAATCTGTTGTAATGTATGGTTTATGTGTTATATGCGTTATGTGGATTATGTGAGAATTGGTAATCAATCCATGAGCTGTGTTGTCTCTTTGGGGTTGGATCTGGTGATGGGATTTTTGGTTTATGTTCCTTTCGTTCACTTTTGGATGCAAAGGAAATGACTTTTCGTTGGGTTTTTTTTTTTTGCGTTAATGGTGTAAGTATTTTACAGCTAGTATTTATGTGTTAGTATAATTAGGTAAGGAATAGGCTTTAGTGGTTAGAATAAGAAAGAAATGAAATTTCTATTTTTGGAAAGTTAGGTTTAATAAAAATAAAAAGTTATTTATTTTAAAAGCCTAGTAAATTGCGTTTACGCAAAAAGGTTTACTCAAATAAGCTTAGGTTTTTATAAAAAATTTAAAGTAATACAAATAATTAAGTAATTAATAATTTAAATAAAAAAAGGATAAGGGTTCGGCCAGAGTTTTGGAGTTTAAGGAGAAAAATGGGAAAACCAAATATAATTAATTAAAAAACATTAAAAAAAAATAAAAAAAAAAAAAAAATAAAAAAAAAAAATTTGTAAAAGATAATATATCCTAAACTTTTTGTAAACCTTTTATAATACCATATAACCCTTCTCCTTTTGTTTTTAATTTGTTCCAGCCGAATTTTATCAAAGGAGGTAGAAGGAAAAACATATTTTTTTCAAGTTTGGTTGATATTTGTTGTGTAAGATTCGAAGGATTTTAAGTTATAGTAAATTATAATCTTTTAAGTTAATTATCATTAAAAACATGTAATAATAATTATGATGGATAATTAGGGTTTTATAACATATGTAATTAATGATATAATAAACATGTTATAATGATTAAGGTTTAATTAGAAGCTTATGGGTGTAATTGGTTGGGATATGATGATATTGACTTGACATGTTATGATGTTTGCTTAACATATATGAAGATAGGATGGTCATAGATAGGTTGCGTGAGCTCGTCTACTTTAGTTATGACATACTGAGATATATAAGTAATGTAATAAAGCAAAAAATTTCCCTGTACAATTGTGATAATAGTAAAATAGGTTTTGCATTTGATGAAAATTCTTGGGTTGTTATATGAATTGATGTGATTCCGGTGCCTATGATGTGGCTCAGAAAGTCTAGTTTCCATAACATCCGGCCTCGAAAATTTTTAAGGTCAGGAAGTCATTCAAATGTTGGTTACACCAAAAATGGTCAAAACAGTATATACGGGTCAGATTTAGGTCAGATTACGAGGGGTAAAACCCCCACTTAAAATTTGAATTAGGATTAGCCAACCTACAAGAGTTTAGTTCTATGTGTCTATTAAAAATTCCCCAAAGGAGAGCTTCTAATTTGGAGTCTAAGTATGGGTTTTAGGTCCAAACGTTTTAGTGTTCGTTCAGATCCGAAATCGAGTAGTTAAAAGTTTGATTTTATTTGGGGCACTTAAGCGGGGATATAAATTAGTGGAAAAATTATGGAGATAGTATACTCATAATATTGAATGTGTGATTTTTGGTAAAATTTATAAAGGTCAGTAGGTGTAGTTTAGAAAATGGTAAAGTGACACTAAGATTATGCATTTTGGGTAAATTGTTGAACATTGAAAAAGTATGTAAACGAATTGGTAAATGTTGGGCATGGTGTCGGGGTGACCCATGAGGGTAAATAAACACCTTAGACATTCATCATATGATTGTTACATGTGCATAAGCATTTTGGCTTAGTCACGTGTAAAATGCGTTTGTTTGTTTGTATAGTTTTGTGCAAGGAGTTTGGAAATTGCTTAAGCATCAGGTGAGTTTCATAGCCCATTTTTCTTATGTTTTCTTGGGGTGAAAATGATGCTATGAGTTTAAATATTTTAGTTACTGTGATAATGTGTTTTAAATGAGGCATGGGCTATACGAGACTATTGTATGTTATGTGCTACTTGCTAATATGATATGGATTGTTGTGCTTGAGCGTGACCGTCTCAAGGCATTGATGGATTGTTAGAAGTGAGCGTGATCGTCTCATTGTTGTGGATTGTTAATAGTGAGCGTGATCGTCTCATTGTTATGGATTGTTAATAGTGAGCGTGATCGTCTCATTGTTGTGGATTGTTAATAGTGAGCGTGATCGTCTCATTGTTGTGGATTGTTAATACTGAGCGTGACAGTCTCATTGTTGTAGATTGTTAATAGTGAGCGTGATCGTCTCATTGTTGTGGATAGGGATATGTTTATGATGTTTGAGCGTGAGCGTCTCAATGTGGGTTGATGTGATTGCATGTTAGCTTGTATGATAGTTCGTTGTATGTTCTGCTATGCTATGTTTTATTTATCACAGTGATTTCAAAGCGAGTTATTGGCGTGTCTTAAACCTAAGACTCTCAACACAAACAAATTTTATTTTTTTTATTTCTCTGGGCTTTGACGTTTAGAAGCATCATTTTCAGGTGAGCATCATAGGAATAAGATAGAGAGAAGTGACTAGAAAGAGACCATAGGATGTCATGGAGTTTATTGCTTTTATGTCTTGAATATTGCATTGTTTGAATTATGGATAATTGTTGCATGTCTTTCTATTGGCGAGAACTTTCATTTCGTCAATAAAGACGCCTTTTGGATTTGGATTAGTTTTATGGGTATTGTTATGACACTTTGTGTCTATAGTTTGCTTATTTATTGCATGTAGAATTCTCTTTATAGACGCCATTGTGTTGTGATGATATCCATTGTGTTACGCCTCGCGTTTCCGCCTTGGCGGGGTGTGACAGAAGGTATGAATCTTTTGCCTTAAAACCATGTTTAAATTTTCAAATATGAATCGAGTGAAATGTGTTTGAGAGAAATGTGTGTTTGTGAATAAGTTTGTGTGAGGAGCGAAATGTGATTTCAAATTGGGTATAACTGGTTGAAGTTTTGAAAATTTCAAGAATGGTCCTTGTAGTATATCGTACCATTTATTTTCCATTTAAACTTAGTTTTATGTGTACCTAGGTTATAGAAATGACATTTTTAGCCCTTTAATGTTATAACAAGAGTTTTAAGTCCTATATTTTGCCATTTACACCCTAAAATATTAAATCCAATAACATTTTAAGAACAATTGAGTTAAAAATACATTAACTCCCCTTTAATTGATAATCCGTTATTGAAAAACCTTTTACTATTAATCCCGAGATGACGTTTTGAAATAATTTAACTATTTCTCCCCCTCAAATAATGTCCCGTTTTCTATTTAAAGAGCTATAAACATTGTTTGAGCGATAGAAAATTCTTTGAAAATCTTTTGTAGATGAGAAACTGATATGTTTAATTATTTTTTATAAAACAACACCAAGAAGAAAAAGAAAAAAAACAAGATTTCTCTCGTCTGACATAAATAAATGCACCGACACGTACACTTATTTGATATAGAAAGCACGGATTGTGTTGCAAAATAAACACAAGCCTTTGAATAAATATAAAGTAATTCATTCCCGAAAAAATTCATTTCCCGTTTTGAGGCCAAGTTCTCTTTTTGAAATTCTTGCCTTTAAGATGATGACTGGGTTGCGATCTAAGATAACAGCAAGCCATATGGCATATTTTCTATTCAAACTTTATTTACAGCTTTGTGCCATTATTGAATGGCATTTTTAAAGCCGTAAATATTATCGAGTCTAGAAAATATGTCATAAAAACCTATTTTTGTATTTTTTTGATTTTTTAATTTTGTATTTTCTTTTTATGATGTTAAATTTTTATATATTTTTTTTGAAAAATTGATATACAATGAAAAATCTTTTTGGGTTTTCTGATTTTCTTATATACATATAATACACGCATATTTCACGAGTTACCACCATCACTCATCTTCCTCCTTTGTCAGACGTTTTAGCGTTTCTGGAGACATACTTCTCATACCTAGATTTTTGATCAAGAAGTTGAATCTTTCTCTTGGCAACGGTTTGGTGAAGATGTCAGCCAGTTGATATTCCGTCCAAACAAAGTAAAGTTCCACTATTCCATTCTCTACTTGCTCCTTTATAAAATGGTAGCGTACATCATTGTGCTTTGCTCTAGAGTGTTGAACGTTGTTGCAACATAGAGCAATCGCACTTTTGTTATCGTAGTACAGAGGAATCTTATTGAATGTAAAGCCATAGTCTGTTAGTTGTGATATCATCCATAGGATTTGAGCACAACACCTAGATAAGGCAATATATTCAGCCTATGTACTTAAAATAGCAGTGCTCTTTTTCTTCTTGGAAGACCAGCTAACAAGTTTATCACTTAAGAATTGAACGCTTCCTGATGCACTGCGTCTAGTGTCCTGACACCCCGCGTGATCTGCGTCTGAATATACTGTTAAAGACATATCGGTATCCTTCGATTACCAGAGTCCCATGTTAATGGTTCCCTTTAGGTATCGAAAGATCTGCTTAACTGCATTTAAGTGCTTTTCGGTAGGCTTTGCCTGATACCGGGCACATAAGCAGACTGCATAAATAAGGTCGGGTCTACTGGATGTCAGATACATGAGGAATCCAATCATGCCACGGTAAAGTGTAGCATCAAATGGTGTCCCCTGTAGATCTTCATCCAATTTATTCTTTTCCACCATAGGTGTATCTACAGAATCACTAGTTAGCAAACCATATTTTTTAATAATTTCAGAAGCATATTTTGATTGGTTTAGGAAGATAACTCTAGGACTTTGAGAGATTTATAATCCTAAAAAAAATGACATCAAAGCAGTATTAGTGGATGCAAATATTATATCGTCAACATAAATTTGTACCAGCAATAAGTCATTTCCTGCTTTCTGTGTGATATTGTCAACATAAAATTTGTAACCAATAATAAGTCGTTTCCTCTTTTGTGTTGAAGAGTGTTAGATCAACTGCACTTTGGAGAAATGTTGTTGAAGATGAAGAAACTTGACTCAGCAAACATGTCGTACCCTGCAAATCGGCAAGTTTGGTAGGACCGTTAGAGAAGAGGACTTGTTTAAGCTTGTACATTGCGATGGGTTTGTTTGCCAATATAGAAGTGTTGATAAGAACATATGGACTACTACGGATGGTTATGATCTTGTTGGTTCTTATTTTGGTAGCCATAAGAATGGCATGTCATTCTTATGTAGGAAGTAGACTAGTAGCAATTTGTTGCTTGTAAGTGTCCATTCTTGGACTCAGATAAGGGATTTCACCCTTATCCTTTGTACTTCATTGTTTTTTGGTGTAATACAATTTACCGGGGAAACCCTTTACGCAAAAAATAAGACTAGGAGAACCTTAAAAACACAAACTTTATAGATTTTAACACAAAAAATTTGAAATCAAGATTCTTGTACCCAAAGCCCTTTTTCGAACCAAAAACAACAAAGAGATGAAGATTTTTGAGTTTTTCCAAAGTTTTTCCTGTATAACTACCCTAGACTAAGATAATAAAAGAAGAAAGTTAAGAGCTTTATGGTTTAAACCCACAAAAGATGAAAAACATCTGTGATGGTTCGAACCAAGACCACAAGTAGACAAGTAAACTAAACGCACACAAAACCAAGCTTAATCACCCCATGGATCTTGATACCAATTGAAGAATAATAGATTATCTTAACTCACAATCAATCAAATGAAGAACTAGAGAGAGAAATGAGGGATGAACACTTCTAGAGAGAGAAAGGAAAATAGAATATTAGATTAGTGAAAAATAAAGTGAACAACCAACCCTCTCCAAGGTGTAGAGAGGGGTACTTATACATCATCAATGGCCGGCCATGGGGCTCTTGTGGGCTTACCATGGGCCTTGGGCCTTACTAGCCTATTAAGGTTCCAAATATTACTCTACGAGCCATCAAACGATATAATGGAAGTGACCGACACTTTTCGTGATCCTAACAGGTTGGAACAAAGTATCCCAATCATCTTTTTTTGGTGGATTAAAAGGTTGTTGAGGAATAATGTTTGGTACGAGTCCTGAACTGGATGTTGCAGGAGTCATAACTTGAAGCCTGGGTCCTGAACCGAATTGTTCAGAAGCCATTGCTATCAGCTCATCGAACGTCACATGAATGGTTTCTATAATTTTCCGGGTTCTCCTGTTATAGATTCTGAAAGCTTTCTTTGCTGGCGCGTATCCAACGAAAATACTAATATCTGCTTTTGCAATTAGTTTACCCAAGTGTTCACTGTCATTGGTTGGATAACATAGTGAACCAAAAACAGGAAAGAACGATAAATCCGGTTTCTTGTCGTGTATCAGCTCATATGGAGTTTTTCTTGTATCGAAGACGAATCCGAGAACGGTTTTGGGTATAACAAGCTGTGTGGATTGCTTCGGCCCATAGAAACAGAGGAGGTTTTGAAAATGTCAACATAGTGCGGGTAGCTTCCACAAGAGTTCGGTTTCGTCTTTTGACAACGCCGTTTTGTTAAGGAGTGCGAGCAACAAAAGTTTGATGCGAAATGCCGACATTTTCATAAAAATCACGAAGAGTTTGATTGACAAATTCAGTTCCATTATCTGTTCTAATATTACGGACAGTGGCATTCAAACGAACTTGAATATTTTTGATGCATTTGATGATAGCGTCAGGAGCTTCATCCTTTGATCTCAAAAATCTAACCCAAGTAAATCGTGAGTAATGGTTTACAATCACCAAGATATACTTTTTCCCGTTAATACTCTCCACACGCATCGGGCCACAAAGATCCATATGCAAAAGATATAGTTTCTCTTGATTAGTGTCCTCAGCTTTGGGTTGATGAGAGGATTTCTTGCTTTTTCCTAATTGCCATGCTGAACACAGATGATCTTTCTGAAATTTCAGTTTTGGAATGCCTCATGCAAGACCGTCTTTAGCTAGCTTGTTAATAGTACCGAAGTTGAGATGCGACAACCGACGGTGCCATTACCAG
>BQNB010040419.1:0-39168 GCA_026074375.1 Tanacetum coccineum
ATCCTATTTGGAGTTTATTAGGTCAACAAAGGATCATAAGTTGGAGATACTATGATACCTGCAGAGTACACTGCTTGAAATTGGAGTCAATTGATATATACATGCTAATTGAAAGAAAATATCCTTTATCTGCTGAGGTATACAAAGTTATGCTAGATAAGAAACTTCAAGGAGGAAAACCAGATGAGGATTGCTACAAAATGTTGAAAATGATAGAAAAGCAAGCTGGTATTAGGAAGTAGTAAAAGTTGATGAGTTAGAAATCTAGGATGGAGATGAGAAGAATAACACTTGGTGGAGGTGCTGTGCACTAACACAACAAATGGTTATTAGTCCACCATGTCTAACAGACATAAGGACTGGCTAGTCCAGGAGCAAACGGGTCTTGGTAAAGACTTCTTAAATCCGTTAATGGCTGACAATTTGTCAAGAATTATATGATTATTAACTCACCATATCTGGTTAGTAAATAGTTGACTAGCCCACAAGTTTATGGATTATGGTAAAGGCTGTGGAAAAAACATAACTAGTCCATAAGATTATGGCTTATGGTAAAGACAATTGCAAATCCATATCAGATGGTTGACACTTTACCAAAAAGTAGATGGTACATCAACTCACCAAGTTTCATGTACAAAGAGTTGATATGGTAATCAATCCACCATGGAATTTACCTTTTCTAGGTGCCAAAGGATTGACTAGCCCTGAGCAAACGGCTATAGGTAAAGGCATATCAAATCCGTTTATGGCTGTAATGGTTTGCCAAAAACCATATGGTATTCAACTCACCAATGTTTCATGTACTGAGAGTTGAAATGGTTTTCAGTCAACCATGGACATGCACCTTTCTGGTGGCCAAAGGACTGACTACTCCAGAGTAATGTCTAACTGGTAAGAGGACATCCAAATCCATTTAAAGTTTCAAATAAATGATTCACTCCACAGGAGTTAAACACCTTGAAGATTTTATAGAGAATAGTTTGAAACCATATGATTTAATGTACATATAGTCAATGCTGCTGATATGAAGGGTTGCTGAAAAGCTTTGAAGAATAGTTGTTGCAAAGATCAAAAAGAGATGATTTGAAGAATTGCAGATCAAGAATAATTCGAAGAGTTTTATTTACATCATCCTCAGAAGCGAAATTGAGGGACAATTGAAGAACCTTGAAGTTCACAAGTGAAGGATCAAGTAAGGGGAGGATTGTTTTGGGAAATAGATTGTAAAAGACTTAATACTATGTGAGAATGAGCGGTTAAGTCTGTATATTAGTTAGTTCTGGCAGTACTAAGTTAATACTGTCAGTACTAAGTTAAGTCTGGCAGTACTAAAGTTAGTACTGGTAGAGTAGCAGTACTATAGTAGTACTGGTCGTATTTAGTTAGGTCTGTTTATGTAACAGAATAGTAATAGTTTATCTTAGAGATATCGTAGGAGATAATGTTATGAAAGGATAGCCTTATCCTTTCACACATTTTTAAAGCCTATAGGGTTTCCCTTGGTGTATAAAAGGACCCTACGGCACAATTGTTTTATATGAGAGTTGAAAATAGTATTCTAATAGAAATCATATAGCGAAATTTAATTTACAATTGGTTCTTCTTAGTACTTGTGTTAAGATTCCGCATTAGCACATAGTATTCATAGTCATTGTCTCTCATATAGTTAATTTGGATTTATTCAAGTTAGCTATTGTCTTACAAAAGGCTAATCAGATCCAAGACTTTGGACCTACAATAACCAATGAAAAAGCCAATATCACCTTATGCACCAAGCTTCCCAATATCTTCACGATCATTCTTGGGATAACAGAGACCCCGAATACATGTAGAAAGTAGATATATGGTTTTCTGCCGTTAATGAGCTCGTATGGTATTTTGTTAAATTGACGGTGAATGATGGAACGGTTTTGAGTGTAGCAGGCAGTAGTAATCGCTTCAGCCCATAAGAATAACGGTGCACGAGAGAAAATCAACATTGTTCTAGCAGCCTCTACTAACGTCCAATTTCTTCGTTCCACTACTCCATTTTGTTGAGGTGTTCTGACAGAAGACGCTTGCTAAGAGATGCCTACACTATTAAAGTATTCCTTAAGGATTTGATTTTTAAATTCTGTACCGTTGTCGGTTCTTATGATGATAACATGAGATTAAAGAAGGACAATGATTCTCTTTAGGAAGGTTTTAATCACTTCTGGTGCTTCATCTTTTGATCTGAGAAAGTGTACCCAAGTGTAACGAGAGTAATCATCCACAATCATTAAAACATACCGCTTTCCATTTATGCTTACGATTCTCATTGGACCACACAAATCTATATGAAGAGGGTGTAACCTCTGCTTAGAATTTGGAAATGGTTTGGGTGGGTGAGATGCCCTTTTTCTTTTTCCTTGCTCGCATGAAGGACAAAGATGTTCTTCATGATTTTTGAATTTTGGAATACCAGTGACAAGATCGTTTTTGGCAAGGTCATTTATGGTGTTAAAATTAAGGTGGGATAAACGTTGATGCCATAACCATAACTTGGTAGAAGTTGCATGAGCCATGAGGCAAATTGGGGATGCATAGGCCATGTCATGGAGATTGATGGTGTAAAGGTTTGTTGTGTGATTTCCTTTTAAAAAATCAAGTCTTTCTAAGTTTTTGACGAAACATGTGTTTCTTCTAAAAGCGACCTCTAAATCTAAATCACAAAATTGCCCAACTAAGAACAGGTTGTGCCCCAAGCCCTTAATGAAATAAACCCTGGTGATCAAAATATTTCCCCATTGAAGATCACCAAAACCCAGAATTGCAGCAACATGATCATTTCCAGAGCGAAAAGTTCCCAAAAACTTCCAGACAAAATTGATGAGAAGCTTTAGATTCCCGATCATATGCTTGGAATAACCCGAGTTGACGCACCATAAACAAATTTGGATAACCTGCTAAGAAAAGAAGTAGAATTTGGAAACCGTTCGATTGTAGGTTCCGGAGGGTTAGAAGTACATGCATTATCACTATTAGAGCAGTCATATTGACTCTCAGATTTACTGGATGTGATTATTTTTCCTTTTAGGTCAAAAAGTCTTCCAGTTGGTGACCACCTAAGGCAAGATCTAGGTTTACTAGGCTTAGGTGAAGCAAGTCTTTCGTTGGACCCTACTTTCTTAGGTTTCATAACCTTTGGCTTTTGTTTCTTTTGATATTCAGTGTTTGAAACATTTGCCTTTTGTTTCTTACCATGAGAATTTATGTCATTCACATAATTAAGCACACATACATCATGACTAGCAGTAATTATACATTGCTTACTGATGTATCTTTTTTAAGTTTTAAATTTATAATACTAGAGATATCGATTTTGACTAAAAACACAACATTCGGGAAGTATACCCGTTCGTGTATAGTATAGCTTTAGGTAAGTCCAGGTCGTTCCATGGGAATTGAAGTTTTCACAGTTTGTAATTAAGGTGCTAAGGTTAATAAGATTGTCACGGATCAAATTAACCAAAACATACATAAATTGACTATTGCAAAGAAAGCAATAAAAAGATGATTCAATCAAATGACTAAGGTATGTTTGTTTAGGCAATGATCACTTGGATAATGAAGTGTTTAGGATAGTGTTTATAACTTTAGAAAATAGAGTTATCACAAGTTATAAATCCTTTCGGCCTTTAAATATAAATAGTGATTATATTGATTAATAATAATAAATCCTTTCGGCCTTTATAAGTTATTATAACCCGTATATATTAGGTGTTAATACAAAACATAAGATTTTTATAAGTTACCTTCGCCTTTACACTTAGAAAATCATGTTTAACCATTTCAATAAACATATCCAAACGCTCCATACCAAAGATTACATAATGCCCAAACAAACACAAGAATACTACTCCATGATCACAGTAACAAAACACATAACATTCATCATGTATTTAACAAAGATTATATTCAAAAGAGTAACAAGATTCATACTAATTCCAAGAGCAAAGTAGGGTGATTTTACAAGAATTTCCCAAGAACACTTTATTATATTCAAAATAAAATCTGGAAACTATGAATAATTCCGTCACAATCGCTTATAGATTTGAAATAACACTACAACTATGCTTCTTTGATGGATCAAAACCTAAGAACAATGATGAACTTCAACCAAGACTATCCAACTTCTTCAAGAACTTTGATTCTAATGGTGGTGATGATTTGTGTTATCAAGGTGGTTTGGATCAAAGGTTCTCAGGCCTTTATCACCAAAAACACCCCTTCTAAGGGTTCCAAACGAATGGGGGATTGTGTGTGAGAGTTGTGTGTGTAAAATGGGGTGGATTATGCCTCTATTTATAGGCTGAAATCGGGCAGAAAGTGCGGCGCACTTCTGAAATTGTGCGGCGGTTTTAGGGAGTTAATGCACTCAGCATTTATTGGGACTTTAGCCGTTTCTTTGGGAAGTTTGAACGAAAGTGCGGCGCACTTACAATATTGTGCGGCGGTTTTAGGGACTCGATCAGAAGTGCGGCGCACAAGGGAAAAGTGCGCCGTACTTTGGCATTTTCTTCTTGAGATTTGTATGTGATGATATATGATGAGATGATTTCGTCCAAGGCATCATAGGGAGGTATTTATAGGCTAGAGATAACTTGGGGACCAAGTTGGAGATGTATGTGGATGGATTTTGGACCAGATTCGTGAATTAAATGAATCTTCATAAAGTATGTTGTACTCATTTGTAAAACTGGCTGTTTTGGTAATATCTCAGCAGTTGGCCTTTTTTATGGTTGTAGATAATTGAATTCTCTTTCCGTGGCCGCTTGAATCAACTCAATCCGAGTTCGAATACTCCATTAAGTCCAAAACAGTGACATTCCAGGGGGTACTTATCTTGAGTTTACTTTCTTCGTTATTAAGCCTTTTTATCTTCGGTATTTCTTTCGTTTTCTTCCACGACACATACCTAGAACATATAAATAGCAAACTACTTGAATTAATGTACCGTAAAGTGTCACTAGAGAAATGATCAAATAAATGCAAAATAACCCGCCAAAAACATGATAAATTTAGGCGTTATCAAATCCCTCCACACTTAGCTATTGCTTGCCCTCAAGCAATTAAAGCGAGAAAAACAAGATCATTTATCGTGACATGGAGAAAAATTGGATTTAACAAGTGTTTACTAGTTTTACTAACTTTTTAGGCATAGACACATAACAGAGCACCTTACAAAGGAATGTGTTTGATTTTAATTCACTCGAGCCACTCAAATAGGGTTTATATTTGTAAAGTCACTCAACTACACAGACATAATCTAGGTCGCTACCATATGCTTGTACTTGACACATAAACATGCTCGTTGCGGCGTGAGCCCCTAGACAAGATCTCAAAGAGCCAAAATGTGATAATGATAAGGGTGAATAGCAGATACTTGATTCCATGTGCCAGAACTTTGCCTTATAATTTCAACTTTTATTATTTTTTTCTTTTCTCTCTTTTTTTTCCTTCATAACAGATATTGCGATAACTAAGGCTGGCACCAAACTTCTTCTTCATCGAGCATATTTTTCTTGCTCTTGGGATACTTTGGGGATCTCAACACTAAAAGCGAGTGCTGCAGATACATGATTACATAGGGATTTATTTCACCTCTTATCATACGACTTTGTCTATAAATTAACCTCACTGCGGTCTAGTAAATGATGATCAAGCACAAGTTCTGGAGCTACTAAATTACCGGCCCACTCATATAACTTTATACCAATACCAATGTTCCAGAAAAGGCGACAAAACCACATATACACATCCATAACGATGGAATAGATACACATGATTGCTCATTCCTTAACTCGAACAAGCTAAAGGCAAAAATTATCTTAGGTATCAAAGATGGATACCCGAATTCTTTAAGGCTAAATTTCTCACAATTTTAGTGGGTTGATTTTGTGCTAGTTAAAATGTCAATCCGATTGGATTTGCCTTACTAAGCGTATGCATTTTTAATTTTGAAAGGAAAGTATATATTAATTTTTTAATTTTCCAGAAAATATCAGTAGAAAGTTTGAAAATTTCTGCAGGGCAAACATGGAGGGACATGATTAATTTTTCCTATTTGCTACCCCTCCACACTTAAGTTGAACATTGCCCTCAATGTGAGAACTGATAAATATAGAAAATAGGGAAAATTAAAGGAAAATGGTACTTCCTGGGGCATAGAGAGATATAGCTACGTTGGAGCTGTGCTTGAGTGATTCCATTGCGTTCTTTTTTTTGTGAGGATCGAGAGCTCCTCCACACTTAAGTAGAGCATTATGCATAAAATTGAAACTTCCCGAGGCTCATAAGTGCTTGGCTAAATTATGAAGGATATGGTGCGAAACGAAGCGCCAAGCATGTGTATTCTACCACATGTAATCTAAGTCTCCAATTATATAAGTCTTTAAGTGTAAAATGCCAACCACCACTCCAAGCTCCACCTGTTTTATTTAATCTGCATAATAAACATAACTACAAGAAAAATATTAAATACAAAAACGCACTTTCGTAGGCACCACGGTTGCATTTAGCACATGCAACAAGCCTTTAAACCCCTCGGTGTCCCGAGTGGACGAGTTATAGTCTCGTGAGGGTTTCCAGCGAACACACCCACAAAGTTTGAAACATTCTTTTTGGATGCAAAAATCAAGTGAGAAATACACGGGCCCATGCACATCAATGTATCAAACCGCAAATTTTTAGTTTTTATATATATATTTTTTTTAGTTTTAGGTTTTATTAGATGTATTATTATTATTTACTATTACTACTACTATTATTATTATACTTGTTAGATATTAGAAAAAGACTCGGTTACCCCGTGTATTTTACTGTTTATTATAGCTCGTAGTTTAATAGTTAATAGTACGTTTTTCGGTTTTAAGTCGGGTACAAATACTCGGTATATTGTAAGTACTATATATAGCCTCTTCCAACTTTGGAAGAGGTAAGCTAGTCATAAATTCATTTACAAAAGAAAACACTTTCTCTCCTCTCATATTCTCTCTCAGTGTTTCCTCTCTTCTATAAACTACCCGATCCAAGAAGCGACCCCCGTGTTATGATATAGGGATATACCACAATTTGGTAACAGTGAGCTAAATTGGAGATGATTAGATTTTTTTCCCCCCCCCCCCCCGTTGAATGTGCGATTCTTGCTTGATTCAGAATCGAAAAGTGTTACCTAGGGAAAGTTATAGCTCTTTTTTAAGACCCGAATTTTGTTGTTTGTATTGATAAAGTTTGGGTGTTTCTAGTAGCTATTACCTTTTATGGTATTGTGTTGTGCAAAAGAAATCAATAAAATCGTTCAAAAGGGTGACTTAAGTGATTTTATGTAAAAACGTCGTTGTTCTTTCGTGGAAGAGTTGCCAGAATTTATTCACAGGCGTGTTTTGTCTTGAAATATTCTATTTTATTTAGTGGGTTACAATCCTCTGACATCACCGGGTTGCTTAGGTGTCGATTGTCAAGCGGCGAGTTGTGTACTAAGTCAGCGTTTGCTTACCAGCGTTTGCTATAGGTGGCGAGTTGCTCAAGCGGCGAGTTGTTACTAACGTTCGGTTTGCTTACCAGCGGTTTGAACAGGTTATCAGCGGGTTGAATATTTTAAATAGCAAATATCTTAAGGAAACTCTGGCGTTTGAAACACAACGGAAGGTTTGATTAAAATATTCTTCGCGGCGGGTTGCTTGGCAGCGAGTTGTGTTCGGCGAGTTGCCCTAAGATTTCACCAGCGAGTTGCCTTAATTCCTCGCGGCGGGTTGCTTGGCAGCGAGTTATGTTCGGCGAGTTGCCTTAAAATTCCACCGGCGGGTTGCTTATTTCTTTGCAGCGGTTTGGTAGCCTTTGGCGGCGAGTTGAGCTTCTGTCTTAGAAATTTGAAATAGTTCAAACCGGGGATTAATCTCACTAAAAAAAACAAAATACAAATACGTTAATCCTCACACTTTTACGTACACTCACTAATTCATTGATCGAGTCAAAACATAACATATCATAATAATATCAAGATGTCCAGTATGCAAGAAGATATCCAATTTCTGGTTCTGATACACGCCCACCAATGCTTGATAGAATAGACTTTGAATCTTGGCAACAACGTATACGTCTGTACTGTCTAGGAAAGGATAATGGAGAGAATATTATGAAGTCCATCAAAGAAGGACCATTTCAGATGGGAACGGTTTCAGATGTTATTGCTGGAGGAACTGAGGGTGCAGTTCAACAAGGTCCAGTACGTGCTAGAGTCCTTAACGACCTTCAGCTGAAGAAAAAAAAGGTATAAAGCTGACATTCGGTGCATACCAATAACCGTACTTTCAGGATACCAAAGGACATCTACTCCACGTCATCAATCAACTATACTACGCCAATAGACATTGGGAAAACGTGAAGATGATTTCTGGAAGGTTCTGAGTTAACAAAGGATGACAGGGAATCCAGTTATACGATTGAGATTTGAACACTCCGTCAATCAAAGGAGAAGCCATTCAAGATACTACGTTTAGTTTACGAACTACATATAATGACATAGAAACATCAAGATGACCATGTCCAGATGCAGCTTAACTCAAAGTTTGTGAACAATATGTTGCCTGAGTGGAGTAGATCATAAACTGAAGTCAACTTAACAGAGGTTGAAAGATCAAAACTGTGATCATTGTATGCCTACTTAAAGCAACATGAGGTGCATGCTAATGAGAACAGAATTATGATGGAAAGGTTCGGTCAACCAAATAATGATCCTTTGGCACTAGTGTTGGACGCCTCAGTTCGGCAGTATCAAACACAATCATCCAAATCTCCTCAACCCGTAAAAGAACCATCTCCTGCTGATAACTTTCAACTGGACTCCGGAAGTTCCTCAACAGAAAACTTGATTGAAAGTTTATCCAACACACTTGCCCTCCTCACTCAATCGTACAGATCACATCTTCCTCAAACTAATAATCAACTTAGAGCTTCGTCTAATGCAAGGAATAAAGCTATGGTTCAGGACGGGAAAGTTGTGGTTCAAGATGTCCGTGGAAGATACAATACGAATAATCAAGGAAGACCATTTCAGAGAAACAAACCAAGAGTAAATGGTGTAGCTGAATGTAGGAGGACAGAACAGATGAGGCATGAATAATCCTGGCGAAGCATAACCCATCAAGTGCTACACCTGTAACGGAGACCTAGGCACATAGCACTAGAAATGTCCAAGGCCAAAGCGAACTTCATGATTCAGACTACTTCAAGGACAGATCTACTTAATGGCAAGCCAGGAGAGTGGAGCAGTACTGATTGAGAAACAGTCTTTGTTTCTTGCAGAGAACAGTTACCAACGTTGATGATGAGTTGATTGATTCACGAGAATGATTTGGCACTCAATGTGGACCATATTTTTGAAGCTGATTAATGTGATGAATTCGACTCTGATGTTGATGAGGGTCCCACTTCACAGACCATGTTCATGGCAAATCTCACATCTGAAGATCCAATCTACGATGAAGCCGGGCCATCATATGACTCGAATACTCCGTTTGAGGTACAAGATCATGATACCTTTGTAAATCATATGGATGAGTATCATGAAGTACACGAGATGCAAAGCGATGTACAACACAACTACGTTGTTGACTCTGATGCTGACTATACGAGTGATAGTAATATTATTCCGTATGATCAGTATGTGGAAGACAACGAAGATCATGTTGTTCAAAGAAATGTATCTTTTGTGCGAAATGATGCATTGATGTCAATTCTCGATGAAATGCATGAACAGGGCGTACAAAGTAGATTAGCAAATAAGCCAAACATGGTAGTTAAGGATTCAGTGACCTCTGAACTTGCGAGATATAAGGAACTGGTCGGGGAATATGAAAAACGGGCAAAGTTTGAATTAACTGATAGAGAACGAAAAATTGATGAACAAATGAGAATAATTATCTCAGACCGAAATAGAAAGGAAACTTCTTTAAAATCAGAACTTCATTCAGCACAAATACTACTTAGTTCTACCGTTGGCCATTATAAGTCAAAGACAGAAGAAGTAACCATTTTGAAAAAGGATTTTAAACAAAAAGAAGACAAATTCCTTGAAGAGTTTTTAGACATAAAAAGGCTAAAAGAAAAGGTTGAAGATAGATTATACAAACAAGATCAGTCTGTTCAAACGGTTCACATGTTATGTAAACCAAAATCATTTTATGATGAAAAGAACAAGGTAGCGATAGGCTACAAAAATCCCTTATGTCTCACCCGTGCAAAGCAAGTTCAACCAGCCCTCTATAATGGTCATGTATTAGTCATGTCCAATCATGCACGGCCTATTGTGCATGACTCAGAGGACACTCGTGAGATAGCTGAGATAACTAGGAAATAAATGCTGTTGAAAATGCAAAGCCCTCTATGTGTGGAAAATAAGTTAGGATTGCCCCCTAGATTACTCAAAGGAGAACCTTCTTGCAACCTTTGATCCACAAAAAAATCTGACCCCAGAACATATATTTTGGTCCATAGATGACAATAATAGGAAAAAGGCTGAGACCTCAGTTTCAAAACCAATTTTAGCATTGACAGTGTATCCACCCAATAGTCCTGTCAAGCTTATCCCCAGAGTTCTTTCAACTAAAAGTCAAGTAAAGATTAATCTTTATGTACCCACACAACTTTTTACGAAATTTAACAAAACTTGCAAAAAGAGAATCACCCCCAACAGGTGTCACAGAAGGGGAAAAAGGTTTTGAGCAAACAAAAAGATGTTACCTCACTGAAGTTATTCCATTTTTCAAAACTCTTAAAGAACATTTTGTAGGAGTTTAAACGACCCTCTTTAAAGAAGTTAAAGTAATGGAAGAAATTTTTGATGAAATGAATAACGAAGTGGACAAGAGTACTGTAGACAAGCAATGTGTTGAAATTGTAAAGAAAAACCTTCTCATTGAAAATGAGAATCTGATTGGTAATTGTTTGTCGAATCAACTGTTGTATGATGTGGAAATATCACGTTGTCTAGATCTTGAAGCTGAAATGTCTAAAGTTCATAATGAGTCAAAACATATTTCAAAACTTGAAATTCTCTCGTTAACCTTGTTTTGATAGCAATCACCCGAACGGGGGATTGTCAATCCTCGAATAGATCTATTGTCATAACATACGCGCAGACATCATGCTATAACGTTTCTTTTGCCAATAAATACTAATCACACGAACGGGGATTATCAAATCCCAAATAGATCTATTTCATAACATTTCGCTGCTCACCTTCGGTCCAAGGATTTACCGTTCAGTTAGACTCTGTGACGTAAGACTTGTTGTCTGTACCCGATTCGGAGCAGTGATTACAAATACGGTGATCCCATCATGGGTGTTCCATCAGGAACACCGGGCATGTAATGCTTGTTGGCCCTCGCAAGGCTCCAAACAAATGCGTGAACTGGTAAATCATTTCAAATGTAAAGTATGCATTTGTGACAAAAAATAAAGTCAAATAATGTATCCCATAGCGAGCTATGCAAATAAGTATGTAAACCGATTTGAAATCAATCATGTAAATGTGTTTGTAATGAATCGCAAAAATCAAGTATGTAATCCAAGTGTGTAGAGTAGTATGTAAAAGACATTGCAAACGAATATGTAAACAAGTTGTGTTGAGCATGTATTCTCCCCCGAGATTTGTAAAGTAAATGTAAAACAAGTGAAAAAGGGGCTATAAACTCACATCGATGATGAAGAACAATTGACAGATGGGCATCTACTATGCCAACTCAAACGGAAGATGAACGGCTCGATCAAGAAGTTGCAGCTTAACTTAACTGCTAAGTCTCACTAGCCTAGGGTAATGCGTTTGGGTTTCCGATGAATGAGTACATCAACGCAACACGTTGATAAAAGATTTAGATTTAAAGTTGTAATAGTTCGGTGGTTGGTTAAATAAATAAATTGAAAATAAACCCAAAGTGTGTAATATATTCCGTATATATTTCATGTGAAAAATAAAACAATTATATAATCCATATGGTGAATTTTATAATAAGACAAACAATCAAATGAATAATTTGAAATATATAATACTTTGCAAATTTTACTTAAGAAACGTGAGTAAGTGATTAAACCAAATAATTCGACACGTTTTAGAAAATCACCTCTTAAATAAATAAAAGTTCTTAGCATAAAAGTAAAGGTACATTTTAAAGTTATAAATCATGTACACTATGTTTTTAAGCTTTTACAAAGGTTATGCTGTTAATTTCTAGTTGACAATTATAAAATATAAAATAATATTTTATAATATAGTATATTGTTTCCTTGACGGTTTGCTAAAATAGTTATCCCATTTGAAGAGTATAGTTTTCATTTGTTTATCCGGTTATTGTATAATACAAATTATCATATCTTTAAAATATAACTTAGTCCCTTTTTAGTTGGTTTCTTAAACTTCATAGGAGGCTTTAGTAAATCATTACATATAGTATAAAAAATTTATATAACTTTGTCATGACTTTCCCATTTATATAAGATTTTCCATTTTCGCAAAACTAAACGTTTTCCCTACATCATTTCTGTTGATTATTCGCGCTTCAATGTTTCAAATGCTTGTGTGTTCTAGATAGAGTGTATATATATGTTATTAAATCTAATTTAAACAAATTAATAAATATTATATTTATTTAACCACTTAAAACCACCAATAAATTATTTATCCGGTTTTAAATATCTATTAAAACCTTATGTTATTTTTATTAGTCAAATGTATATATCAACCAAACGAACCCTTATTGTTGTTAATACCAAACCAAACGGACCCATTTCGGGGTTTAGCCACAAAACAAACACCTCTTTCGGCTGCCACGCAGCCAACCAAGCGCCCCCTTCATTTTACTTTCACCGCCAAACGCACCCTTATTCATTTACCCGTTAGACCAAACGCCCTCTTTGATGTTATTCACCCACAACCAAGCCAAACGCAGCCTAGCTGCTGAATCTATATCCAAACGCACCCTAGTCGGCTAAAACCACAAACCCAACGCACCCTAGTGCTGTTTTACAGCAACCCAAACGCACCCTAATGCTGTTTTCACAGCCAACCAACGCACCCCTCGCGGTGATAAACCGCGAAACCAAACACACCCTGCCTGCGGTGGTTCATTACCGAAACAACACCCCTTTTGGGTGGCTGTCACCGAAAACAAACACCCATTTGCTATTATCACAAACCCAACGCCCTCCCCTTTGTTGTTGATACAAACCACCCGCACCCTTGTGGTGATATAAACTCGACGCACCCTTACTCGGGTTTACATAAACCAAACGTACCCCGGGTCAGTTGAGACCCAAACCCCAAACGCACCTTTGTCGTTGAACCACACGCACCCATGCTGGTGTAAACCACAAAACGAACGCACCCTAGTGCTTATATTCACAGAACCAACGCACCCTCTGTGGTGATAACCACAAACCCAACACAACCTTGGTGGTGTTTGCTGCTGTGGTGACGGGGCTGTCGTAGGTCAACAGCCGGAGAGAGGGGGGAAATAACGCGAGTGAGGGAGAGTGATGGTGGGGATCGGATAGATCGGGAGATGGGAAGGATTTTTGGTGTTGGACGGAAAAGCTCGCCGGAAAACTTTTCCGGCGGCTGAGGTGGTGGTCGCCGGCGGTGGGGTGGCATGAGAGGGGAGAGAGAGTTGTATGGTGTGTGTGTTATAATAGATGGAAAAATGAAATGAAGATGAAATGAAAAATTATATATATATATAAAAGTTTTAAAATAAAATAGAAAGTTTATAATAGTATAGGGTGAGTTATGTAACTATTTCACATGGACCATATGCGTAATTATTGGGAAACTTTTATAATATATTGGTTCGGGACTCATTTGAAAGACTTAACGGACGATTCAAATCTCGAAACATTCGCCAT
The DNA here is from genome assembly GCA_026074375.1 of Tanacetum coccineum. Lineage (NCBI taxonomy): Eukaryota > Viridiplantae > Streptophyta > Magnoliopsida > Asterales > Asteraceae > Tanacetum > Tanacetum coccineum. The sequence goes on from BQNB010040419.1 coordinate 13,921, forward strand.
TGTTTTTCGGATCATTTTTATGATAAAAATGAGTATTCACTCGACTAATTTTTGTAAACGTTTTATAGAATTTATTTAAAACGTTTATTATTCATTTATATATTTTTCCGATAAACTTTATTCGTTTAAAAACGATTTTACTTAATAATTGCGTTTTTACATTACATTTCGGGATTAAACAAGATAATTAATTTATTAAATATTTTTTATTTAATAGCTTATGAAATTAAATACAAATTTAATTATTTTGGGTCGGTCGCGTTGTAGTTCAAAAATTTTATCGATGAGGGCATTTTGTCACCTATCTGACTGTTTCCAGGGTCTCAGGTTAAAATGAAAAGTTGCTAGGAATGGTAGTTTTACTTTAAATTGCTTTAGAGTTCCGAGTTGGAAAACGGTGCTTTAGGTGGTAGTCCTTATTAAGTCAAGCCAGACATAAAAGTCAAACGATTGAAATAAGTCATTAAATCAATTAGAATAGATTCTCGGATGTTACAAAAGAAGTCTTGGTGTGATGAATTTGAGGCATTGATGAAGAGTAGATTTCAGATGAGTTCTATGGGAGAGCTCACCTTCTTCCTTAGATTACAAGTCAAGCAAAAAGAAGAAGGTATTTTAATAAGTCAGGATAAGTATATTGCAGAGATCCTAAAGAAGTTTGACTTTGCTAGTGTGAAGACTGCCAGTACCCCAATTGAGACCCATAAGCCTTTGATTAAGGATGAAGAAGCTGCTGATGTGGATGTGCATCTTTATAGATCCATGATTGGTTCTTTAATGTACTTGACTGCTTTTAGGCCTGATATTATGTTTGCAGTCTGTGCTTGTTCTAGGTTTCAAGTAACTCCAAAGACCTCACATCTTCATGCTGTGAAGAGGATCTTTAGGTACCTCAAAGGCAAACCCAAACTATGCCTTTGGTATCCTAGAGTGTCATTATTTGACCTAGAATCCTACTCTGACAGTGATTATGCTGGAGTAAATCTTGATAGGAAATCCACAATAGGAGGTTGTCAATTTCTTGGCAGGAGACTAATCTCATGGCAGTGCAAGAAGTAAACAATTATGGCTACTTCTACTATAGAGGCAGAGTATGTTGCTGCTGCCAACTGCTGTGGGCAAATATTGTGGATTCAGAATCAAATGTTAGACTATAGGTTCAATTTTATGAACACAAAGATCTGCATTGATAATGAAAGTACAATCTGCATTGTAAAGAATCTAGTGTTTCACTCTAAAACAAAGCATATTGAGATTAGGAACCATTTCATTCGGGATGCTTATGAGAAAAAGCTTATCCATGTGCTTAAGATTCACACTGATGATAATGTGGTTGATCTTTTAACCAAAGCTTTTGATGTTAGCAGGTTCAATTTCTTAATTATTAATATTGGAATGCTCAATCTATAGCTACATTAGTTCAGGGGAGGCAAGATGGCAGGTTAATTTGTTGTCTAGTTTGTAACATGATTTTTAGTTAGCAGATGGATTTTAGATGATTTGATGGTTATTTGGGATGCATTATGTTATTTGAAATAAGGATTGAGGGCTACATATGGTATTGAGTTATTTAGTGCTGTCAGTTTTGGTTAATACTGGTAGGCAACCAGTTAGTACTGCCATACCAAAACTTAGTACTGCCAGGCAAAAGTTAGTACTGCCATGCCAAAACTTAGTACTGCCAGGCAAAAGTTAGTACCGCTAGGTAGCTATGATGGAAGTGAGAAGGATCTTTAAGTGTTGGTTTTATAACCACACAACAAATGGTCATCAGTTCACCATGTCAAACAGACATCAAGAACTGGCTAGTCCAGAGTAAACGGCTTCTAGTAAAGACTTCTTAAATCCGTTAATGGCTGATAGTTTTCCAAAAACTATATGGTTCTCAGCTCGCCATACTTCACAGTAAAGAGTTGGCTAGTCCAAAGCAAACGGCCCTTGGTAAAGACTTTACAAATCCATTAGTGGTTGATAGTTTACCCAAAACTATATGGTTATCAGTGCACCATGTTATTGCAATGAAGCATTGGCTATTCCAGAGCAAACGGCTAACTGGTAAAGAATCATCAAATCCGTTTATGGCTGATAGTTTGCCAAAAACTATACATTTCTGTGATTCACTTCAAAGTGATGAGGATAGTTTTGAACTTATTGAATTGATGATTCTTTGTACCAATTTTCTTATCAAATGATGCTAGCTACAAGAACAACAAGCTACAAGTAGATCATCATTCAGAAATGGCAGATAAACTTTTGTAGAAGATATTTATCCTAGCAAACAGACTAAGGGAGTAAAGTGTTTGGAAGCATCCTTACCTAAGCAAACTACAAGAAACTTGAGATTTGATGGTTAATCACAAGTTTAGGGGAGGATTGTTGGGAATCAAGCTCTTCTACAAGTTTATACTGCTGATGGACTTAGTGCTGCTAGAGAAGATTAAAGAATAGCTAATACATCCTCCAAGTGATCAAGAAGCTTAAACTGAAGAAACATGAAGGTTCACAAGTGAACATCATGTTTAGGGGAGGATTATTGGGAATTATGTTTTCCTGACTTAGTACTGTTAGTATTAGTTAGTTAGTACTCCTAGTACATCTGTTAGTACTGGTAGTAGAGTTAGTACTGTTAGTAGTAAGTTAGTACTGCTAGCATATAATAGTTAGTACTGTTAAAGGGATATGCATGAGTTATTTTAGGAATAGATATGCATGATCTCTTTACGCGTTTTGTAAGCCTATTAGGGTTTTCCTTGGTGTATAAAAGGAACCCTACGACACTAGTTAGAGAGAACAAGATATAGAAGAAAATATATAAGTTTTCACATATGTTCATAGTTAGTATTCTGTAACCAAGCAGATTAATAGTAATAAAAGTTCTGTTTTATTCATTGTTCTTCTTAGCAATATAAGTTAGTTTCCGCATAACTGATATTGTTCATAGTCATTGTTTCTCTTGTAGTTAGTTTGGATCTATCAAGATTGGCAACCACCCTTAACAGGCTAGAAAGATCTATTTAGATTGGCATCAACAGGAGTCTTGTATGCCGTTCAGAATGCCCACAAAGCATCATCAAGTTTTCTTGACCATACGGACGGATTATCCTTAACCGTTTTTTCATGAATTCTTTTAAGGCTCTGTTGATGTTTTCAACCTGGCCACAAGTTTGTAGATGCTAAGCTATAGCAAAACAATGATGAACTCCATATCGTTTTAAAACTTTCTCCATTTGTCGGTTATATAAGTGAGTACCTCTATCACTTATTAAAGCTTCCAGAATACCAAAATGAGAGAAAAGCTTTCTCAGAAAATTTATTACAATTCGTGCATCATTCATGGGTAAAGCTTTAGCTTTTGCCCATTTGGACACATAATCAATAGCAACGAGAATATATTCAAACTTATGAGATTTAGGGAACGGTCCCATGAAATAAATCCTCTATATATCGAATATTTATCTGACTTGGATGTTGTTTTGAGGCATCTCGTGTTTTTGTGAAAGGCTACCAGAACGTTGGCAGGCATCACAATTTTGAACGAGAGTATGAGCTTTTCTAAAAATTGTTGGCCAATAGAAACCAGCATCAAAAACTTTCTTTGTTGTAGTGGAAGGACCATAGTGTCCCCTTATAGGGCCATAATGACATTCATCAAGGATCTTTCGAGTTTTGGAACCGTAGACACACCTCCTAATCATACCATCGGGGCATATTTTGAAGAGATACGGTTCGTCCCAGAAATAATGCTTAAGTTCTGACAAAAACTTTCATCGTTGGGCGTAAGTCATTCCTTTTCTGAGAATTTTTCCAACTAGATAGTTGGCGAAATTAGCAAACCATGGAACATCTTCATCGTTCGATGAGACATTCATAAGGGTTTCATCATGAGAATTATCATTGATGTCGTCACCTTTAAATTCCTTCATATTTGGATTTTCAAGTCGTGACAAATGGTCTGTCGTGACATTCTCTGCTCCTTTCTTGTTTTTGATCTCAATGTCAAATTCTTGGAGTAGCAAAATCCATCGGATAAGATGCGGTTTAGCATCTTGCTTAGCAAAGAGATATTTTAATGCAGAGTGATCTGTGAAAACCATGGTTTTTGAGAGAACGAGATAAGATCAGAACTTATTGAATGTAAAAACTACGACAAGTAGCTCTTTCTCAGTAACCGTATAATTTTGTTGTGCTTTATTCAGAGTTTTGTTGGCAAAATGGATAGGAAGAAAATGTTTTCCTTCATGTTTTCCAAGTACAGCTCCAACAGCGAAGTCACTTGCGTCGCATATAAGTTCAAACGGTTGCGACCAATCTGGTGAAACCATGATCGGTGCATTCATTAACTTTTCTTTGAGCGCTTCAAATGCCTTGATGCATTATTCATTGAAGTCAAAGACTGAGTCTTTTTTTAGAAGTTTTGTCACCGAACAGGAGATTTTTGGAAAAAATCTTTGATGAATCGGCGGTAGAATCTTGCATGTCCTAGAAAACTTCTAACGGACTTTACGTTAGTCAGTGGTGGAAGTTTGGCTATTACGTCAATTTTTTCCTTGTCAACCTCTAATCCTTCACTAGAAACTTTGTGACCAAGCACAATTCCTTCTGTCACCATGAAGTGACACTTTTCCCAGTTCAGCACAAGATGGGATTGTTTACATCGGATGAGCATTTGTTCAAGATTTGCAAGACAAGAGTAGAATGAATCTCTAAAAATTAAAAAATCATCCATGAAAACTTCTATAGAAGTTTTAAGCATGTCTTGAAAGATAGGGATCATGCACCATTGAAAAGTTGTTGGTGCATTTCAAAGACTAAAAGGCATACACTTGTAGGCATAAGTTCCATAGGGATAGGTGAATGTGGTCTTTTCCTAATCGGCTGGTTTGATTGGGATCTGAAAATAATTAGAAAATTCATCGAGAAAAAAAAAGAATTTGTTCCCCGCTAGCCTTTCTAGCATTTGATCCATGAAGGGTAGAGGAAAATGATCTTTTCGGGTGGCTTCATTTAACTTATGGTAATCAATACATACTCACCAACCGGCAACAAGACGTTTCTTCTCATTGTCTTTGAGCGGAGCGGATATGACTACTGGAAGAAGAGAGTCTTTTTCCAAGAAAGTACATTCCAAATGATCGGGTAGTGGTTTCATCTCAAGATCAGTAGGTAGGTCTTGGACAGAAGTCTTGATTCTTAATTTTTCCTCAAGAGGCAATTCCTCAAAGTTATCCTCGAATTCCTCCTCTTATTCAGGGATTTCCTCGACATCGACGGCCATGAATTCCTTGAATTCCTTGTCGAGAAAGGTTTCACTGATCTTTTCTGATGTACTCAAGAACGGTTCGGAATCGTTTACCAATGCATCCAATTCTTCCTTTGTGACTTCATCAATAACATCCACGCGGAAGCATGCATCATTATTGGAATGAGAGTTTTGCATAGCTTTGTCGATTAGAAAGGTGATTCTATCATCTCTAACTCTTAGTTTGTGTTCTTTGTTTTTGACTCAGATGATAGCGTCAACGGTGTGCAAAAATGGTCTTCCTAAAATAAGAGGGACCTTGTCATCTTCCTCTATTTGTAGGATAATGAAATCTACAGGAAATATAAATTTTCCAACTTGAATGAGCATGTTCTCAGCCACTCCTATTGGATATTGGTAAGTGTGATTAGCTAGGCGAATACTCATCCTAGTAGGTTTCATGGTATTTTAAGAAAGTAATGCGTATAGTGAGTACGCCATTAGGTTGATGCTTGCGCCAAGATCGGCCAAGGCTAGATATTCTACTGAGTTCACTAAGGTACATGGGATCATAAAGTTTCCAGGGTCACCTAGTTTAGGCGTGAGCTTGTGTTAAACAATGGCGGAGCATTCTTCATTTAAGAAGGCAGCAGAGATTTGCTCCATTTTACTTTTGTTACCCACGAGATCTTTTAAGAACTTTCCATAATTAGGCATGCCGACTAGGACATCAACGAGGGGTGCGGTGATTTTAACTTATTTGATTAGATCGAGGAACTTGGCATATCGTTTTTCCATCTTTTCTTTGCGTAGGCGTTAAGGGTAGGGAATTTTTGGTTTATACACCTTGAGTAGTGGTGGATCAGATTTAGTTTGTTTGGAAGAAGATGTTTCTCCTTCCTTCTTTTCGGCTTCATCAGCCTCATCCTCGATATCATCATCGATGATAGTGGTTTTGTCATTTGGGTTGACTGGTGGATCATATGTCTTACCGCTTCGTGTGAATACGGCATTTACATGTTCATTTCGGGCAACGGTGGTTGGTAAGTTTTGTCATTAGATGGTGAAGGTTTTGGGTTGGTTTGGGTACTACCCGGGAGTGTACTAGTTGGTCGGGTGGAACATTGGTCAGAGAGTCGACCGAACTTTGTTTCAAGGTCTTGAATCATGGCTTGGTGATTCTTTAGTCCTTGTTTGACTTTGGTTTTGAGGTTGAAAAATTGGTTTTTGACATAGTCGTTTGATGATTTTTGAGCAACTATGAATTCTCGCATGGTTTTTTCAAAATCGATTTCGTCGGGTTTCTCTTCGGTTGTTGATTGAGCAGGACTTTCCTCCTCACGGGGTTGTGAGTAACGATTATCGTCTCGTGGTTGGTGGTCGCACCAATTTTTGGAATTTCTACAGTAGTAGTTTCCTCGATATCCTCCATAGGCATAGTTAGCTTCTTGTACAGGTCATCACATTGGTTTGTCGTCACACTCCGATGATAGGTGTGGTCCTTCACATTTGTTGCATACGTCTCTCATTTCCTTCATTTCTCCTTTGATATCTTTAAATTGCGAGTCTAGATTGGTTGTTAACGCTTCTATTTTCTCCATGAGTTGGGAGTTGTCGCTACCTTTTTTGAAAGCAATGATTTTTGGAATAGGTTTGGCTTTGGTGTCTTTTGACCAATCGAGTTTTAGTAGTACTCAGTCTTCGAGCAATTGATATGCCTTGTTAGGGGTCTTGTAGAGAAAAATTCCTCCTGCGTCAAGGATAGCTTGTGTGGCATTGTCTAGACCATGGTAAAAGATTTGGATGATGGTTCCTCGTCCTAAACCATGTCCATGAAAACTACGAAGTAAGTCCTTCATGCGAAGCCAAGCATCGACGAGGGATTCGTGCGGATGTTGGGTGAAACCTCGAATTTCTCCTAAGATTCGATCAAACATTGCGGGTAGAAAGAATCGACTCACAAAAGCTTGTCTTATTTCTTCCCAAGTAGTGATAACACCGGGACTCAATTCGTTGTACCAAACTTTTGCATCTCCGAAAAGAGATAATAGGAAAAGCTTAAGCTTGATGAAGTCCACATTGGTATCGCCATATCAGAACATTCCGCAAATTTCAACAAATTCGGTGATGCGTTTATGCGGATCGGTCGGTGCATGTAAAATTGTCTATCTTTGATCATGAAAAGGTGATGACCTTTAATGGTAAAGTTGTCCTCAAGGTCAACCGAAACGATAGCAGCCCCGAGAGTGGGTGCTATGGCTCGGTTGTTTCCCCGCATGGGTCGATCATTGGCCATTGGCAATGGTATATCAAGGAATGGGTTGTAAATGACTTCAGTTTCGAAAAGATTTTCAAAGGGTGGATATTTGATCTTAGGAATTGTATTTTCTATTGGAATGAATGGGGTTCTCTTCTTATTCTTCTTCTTTGTTCGGTGAATAAATCGCTCAGATTCTAAATACGGACTAGTCGGTTCTTTTCTCATAGAACAGGTGTGCATTCAAGTTCGAAAAACAAATAGGAGTAGATTTGAGTGGGTCCCGGTTTAGGAAAAATGGGTAAAAGGGTTGTCCAAAAAATTGTTTTGAGCTGCTCAGAAAAATCCAGTCGTGCGGTATGGAGCTCCAACTGGGCGGCTGGTGGTTGTTTTTGGTCGTGAGAGAGAAGCCAGCCGGCTTCTCAGCCTGGTCCGACGGCTTCTATTCACTGAAAGAAATTTTTTTTAACAAAGAAGAGGCACTAAGGGATGATTAAAGCACGAAATTTAAAACTAAGAAACATGATCAAATCCCCGACAGCGACGCCAAAGGCTTGATGCGTGCGATACGGGTAAGTTTTAAATTTACAACTCGGTTACCTAATTTCTTAGCAACACATACGAGCAAGTGTACTCGTCCGTTAGTAGCAAAAGATTCAAATGGTAAGCCGGGATCGTTCATGGGGATTGGTGTGTTTGGTGATGTTTTTAAATTAAACAATAATAATCCTAAAAAGCAAGCAATGATTATAACAAAGATTTAGATGATTAAGACTACACTTGATTCGACTAGTTTGGGTAATCCGATTTGTATGATTGTGATAAATATCATAACATGTTGATTATGATAATTAGATGGTGATCCAATCTATTGTCTTTAAAACCTTTAATCCTCGTCAAGATTGCTAGTAACAAAAACAAGGTTTAAGTTCAATCAATCAATTCAAGACTAATTCTACTTTAATTTGTTTGATTCGCGGTTCGTTTCACAAACTTGTTAACACCTATAATTATGTTTCTTGTTAGATCAAATCACTTAAGAAATGGTCAACACAAAAGGTAGCCTCTCATAGACAAAAAGGCGACAACTGATTGTTAACAATAACCCTTTCGACCTATGAAACTCTTAACAACCAATCCGATTTGATAAAACAATGTCACATGACACATAGGCATAGATGATCTTAGAAATAGCTTGAAATTAAGTAAAAACATGTATCACAATCATAATTAAATCATCATACCACAAACATCATCGAATCAAGTGCATAAAGGCACTAGCCACTCATGGAAAACAAAGACATAAATCTAGAATTTTTAACTTTAGAAAACATGATTAAAAGGTCTTATAAGAATTGTAAAAGATTACAAGAGATAAGGCTTTGATTCTTTGAGAATAATGATGAATTATTGATGATCTTGACCTCTAAATGACGGCTTCTTTTTCCTCATAGCTTCTGCGATTTTTCTAGGGTTCTTGGAAAGATTTATGGCTTTGAGAGAGAGATGGAGATGGCTTATTGATTTCTTGGTAGGGTTTCCTGGAAGTGTTGTTGTAAAATAATAGCTAGAAGGGTTCTATATATACTAGTTGGAAGGCCATGGGATAATAAATAGTTTTCTTGGAGCCAAAGACTTGATAAATGCGAGGAAAAATAGGTCTAGATCCTTCATGATCGTTCATGGAGCTTCAAAATTAACTTAGCGAAGATAACAAAAAACCAGTCGGGCGGCTTCTTGTTTTGCTGGGTGGTTCGAGCTGGAAAATGGGTCCAGCCAGGCAGTTGGACTTCTATTCGGGCGGCTAGAACTCACGGCTAGCATGTGCTTTTCTTGATTTTACGTTTAAGCTTCTCGGTTGAGTTGTGCTTGACCGTCAATCATGATTCTACAACAAAATTCATCTTAGCTCTATTTTGGGTCTTGGAAGCATGAATGATGTGTTCTTTCGTTCTTGAAATGCTTCCGAACTTGTTCTTGATGTGGGATTCTTCGTACTTGTGCAAAACTTCATTTTTCCGTTATTTCTTCGTGTTTTCCTTGCTTTTCGTGTACTTCGCTACAAATAAACTTGCAAACATACTTTGGTACAATTAAGTAACAAAACTATATAAAAATATCCAAATAACATATACAAAAGTATGGATAATGCTCCTAAAAATATACTCAATTTGAGCGTTATCAATTATCAAGTTTATACATTTACCAAATCAAGCTTGAAAAATGAGATTACATACCGAAAACCATGTGTCTGTGTTTTATGAAATATGTTAGATCTTTAAATTAAGTATAGATAATTATAAAGTGTTTGGCTTACAGAGGAATTTATTAGTTTTTTTCATATTTTTTTATTTTTTGCAGATAATGAAGTAATGTTTTAAATCTATGATAACATTTGATGTTCTTTTCTTGTAGAAATTATTGTTATCAGTTCAGACAGCAATTTAGACTAAAGCATTTGGCTTATTTTCTTTAAAGACTAAAGCATTTGGCTTATCTTCTTTATAGGTTAAAGGATCTGTCTCATCATCTTAAAAGTTTAAAGCATCACCTAAAACTGTTACTGTCAAAAGCCCTGTTCGAATAACTAACTATGTACTTGGCCTTGCAAATAGTAAAATTTTGGATGATATTATGAATAAGACACTTGGAGTCAAAATATCAACAGTTGTAAGTGGTGCAGAAGATAAGAAAGAGGATAGAGTACTTAGGCTTGCTAATGGTAAAACCTGGAATGCTATTCTTAACAATACATTTGGAGCTAAAATATGCACTGATACTACTTGTGCACAACAGAATAAAGGGAAGAGGAAAATTTGTTGTTGATGTTTTTTTCATGAATAATTGTTGAAAATATGTTTTGGTACTAATAACTCGGGACGACTTTAAATGATTTTGTTGGTGTTGTTTATTTCATATTACTTTTTTGTAGATTCTTTCCTTAGGTGTTTAATACTGGATTAAATTTTTTATGTCTTTTGTGTGTTTATTATTTGCAGAATGGTTTTTGCATATTTAATTTACAACATTCCATTTTTGATACAATTATCTATTTGTATTTCAAAGATTAACATGAACATATTAAACAATTAATATATTATTAATTGTGCTAATATAATATTTAGAATATTAGTATCATAGTCCATATGTTTTAAACACTTAAAGAAGATGAATGTTATAACTATTGAGATATGTTTAAAAGACTTCATATAAGAGTATAACTTGCAACAAATATAACTATTTATTATATTAAAAAGTTAGAAAGAAAATCATAAGTTATATATATCTGCAAGTTTTTGAAATTAACTTATTTAGTATATCCTTAAGTTCTTAAAATCATAGTTCATATGTTTTAAATGGGTTAAATTATTTTAACGGTGTGACACACAAATACTTAAAAATCATATTATAATTGATATTTCTATACAATGCATTTTGTGTTAACATTTAATTAACATTTAACCATCATGAACGAAACACTTTCCATTTCAAATATAGGAAATAACATCATAGCAGCATACATTTTTATTACTAGTAAAAGAAAAGCTAAACTATTACATTTTTATTATCATACCAAATCCAACACAAAGCACATAAAAAGATCCTAGCATGACTAAAAACAACTTAACATACATTTTGAGTTTCGACTTTGTTGTACTCAACTCTTTTGCCAACATTTATTTGTCCATAGCAAGACCATCAGTCAATTTTTAATAATCCTTAAACTATTTCAATGCCTTCTCTTTTTGAAACATATCATACAACAATTCTTTGTAGTATTCACTTGGGAGATCATTATCTAAAAATGTATTCAGTCGTTTACCCGGATTCTTCCATGTTGTTGTTGTTTTTAATCTCAATCGACGATCACATTTACAAAAGTATTCAATCTTACCACTAATTATTTTGGATTCTGATGAAGACCAAGATTGCTTGATTTGGGGTATATTTAATTTTGGAGAAACAAAATATGTAAATTGTTAACTGATTGAAAATCTTAAAAAATGAAGTATAATGTCAAATTGTGCATCACACTATAGTACGTATAGTAAGTCCAAATGCTTGTTGTCATAGTAAGTCCAAACGCTTCTAAAAGCCTAAATAGTACAAGCCCAATAGAAAATTTAATATACTTTTTATGGATTTATTATTCATTTTAACAAAAGTTATTATTAAAGAGTTATATTATTCTCCGAGCAAAAAATGGATCTAAGTAAAGAAATCAAGACATATAGTACAAATTGTACCGCTAAATCTACCTCTTACGATTCTGTAATATTATACCTACTCTAACTTTTTATATTTTTTGCATAATTCGTAATTTTTAATTCTTTCTAATTAATTTCTTTATGCAATTAAATATTTATACGTCTAAATTTATTTAAACAATAATTTTAGTTGTTTATATAATTAATTTTTGGTTTATTTAAATTTATTTATTCTATCTTTAAGTTATAATTTATTTTTATATTTTCATAATATTTTTTATATTTTTTTAATAATATTTTTAGAAATTCATTTTAATCAATACAATTTGGTAATTATTATTTTAATTAGTTTTTGAACCTGTGTCTTCTTTTTTCAAGGTAAATAAAATGTTTTATTTTAATTATCTATTCTCAAACATATATTTTTTAATTATATTGATTTGATAAAAAAATTATTTTTCAATAACTTTTTTTTGCAGATGAATTATGTAAAAGCAATAAATATGAAGATAGAATGACGAGAAAGAAAATTCAAGTTATGAAAATATAGATACAAGTTCGTATGAATTTCAAACAGGGAGAAGATCAGAAAGGGTTAAAATCAAAAGGGTTAAACTTGGAGATCCTCAAGTTTCTAGTAAACGTGTGCCTGATAAAGTTGTTCCTAAAAAGCATTTTATAACTCGGAATTTTCCTAAAGTGTCATCTCATAATGAAAAAAATGACCCTTAGAAATAGGGGGTCTCCAATTCAACTTTCTGTTCTTTTTTAGGAGATGTCAATTGAGCAACGTGAATTTGTTTCAAAAATTGGATTCAGTTCATTACTTAAGTTGAAAGTTTTTATAATACCTTCTAGACTTGCTTCTAAAGCTGTTGACAGTTTTGATGATGTTGATATGTCTTTAAAGTTGAATACTGGAGACATAAAAATTCAAAGAGAGACTGTTAATGAAATTATGGGTTTTCCTTAGGGTGATTTAAAGATTGATCTAATTAAGAGGGTAAAAACATCAAACTCTATCATACATTTATGAAGAAGTCAGTTCAGTCGATATCGAAATTTAAAAGAAACAAATATCCTAGTTTCTGAAGTTGTTAATAATATATTGGATAATGGTAATGTTGATAGAATGTTTGTCTTAAATTTTTTGGTTGTTGTTTCAAGTTGTCTTTGCTTACCATCATGTGTAGCTTGTCAAAAAATACTTTCGTTTGTTTCGGAGTGTGATGTAGATATCAAAAAACTAGATTGGTGTTCTTATGTTTTAGATTGTTTAAAACATAGTAAAAGAAAGTGGAAAAAATTTGACACCAGTGATTAAAAAAAAAGACTTGATGGTGCAGCAATTGAATATTGTTCTACGGATTTGTTGTATGATGTTCAAAAAGTAGATAGATTGTTAAATGAAGGTTATTTTATTATTTATTTTTAATATTATTATAATAGTTACAATTTATTTTAAATTAATTTGTTTATTTTTTACATAATGTTTAATCAGGAGGTGAATTAGTTGTTTAAAAAAATGAAGTTGTTAAAAGTTATGATAGGAGTTATAACAACTTGAAAAATAATGTCATAGCAACTCTTTAAAAGGTTTGTGTTAAATTTTTAATATTTTTTTCTCATATATCACTTTTATAATATTTACATTTTTATTATTTTGTATTAGAATTGGAATTCTAAAAAGCTGGGTGATGTAAATGTATCTTTTAAAGATACAACTGTTACAAATAAAGTTGCTGAAAAAGAGTATGGAAAACGTTCTTGTTTGGATGGAACTATTGATCATGATTTTGATGAATTAAATAGAGATATTGATCATGTAGCTGAATTACCTGTAGAGCATTTTCTACAAGATAATTTTGTAGAATCTTATTCTTCATAAGCTCTAAAGGATAAACAAAACACAAAGAATGTTCAGACCAAGAAAGGCAAAAACGAATCCAAATCATGAAGGCAAATGATCTAAAATCCAATTTCTATTTAGTCAATGTTATGTGTTTTGTTGTGAACAATTTTATGTATGTTACTCTTTCATTTTATTATTTTTAATGATTATTTTTATTTTAAATTTGGTTTTCTTTTAATATTATTGTTGTTACTAACAATTTTACTATCCAACTAAATTATTGGATACCATTTTCACACCTTTAAAATGTTATCCAAACAACCCTTTTAGTAATTCCAAACACCCTTTAATAGTCTTAATGGTAGTTTCAAACACCCCTAATATTCTGCATTTTTTTCTAAAAACACACTTTATTGTCCGCAAATATATTCTGTAGAGAAATAGTTGTCGATGGTAGAATTTAAGAAAGGAAAGGCAAAGATGATTTTAGAATATGAGAGGAAAAAGGCAAAGCTGATGATATCTGATGAGATGGTTGAGTATGCTTGATAACACTCAAAATATACATATTTTATCCCCCAATATTAGACAAATGATCTATAATAATACATTCAAATTGAATTGATTATACACTTATCTGGTTATTATCTGTTTCAGGACTAAATATATCAAGAAGGACTACAAACGTAAAGAATATTCGTCAGTAAGGACTAATGACCGTCAAGGAAGGATCTAGTAGCAAGAACAAACGAAGAATTTAATGATCTGAAGAAAGTACGCCGCACACGTTCCAATTGTGCGATGTAGTTTGCAAACGAGAAGAAGTACGTCGTACTTCTTAGGGAAGTATGATGCACTTTTACTTGCAGTTACAAAAAAATTATAATGACATTGATGATGAAGTCTCTTCACTTAACCAATGATGGGCTATAAATAGAGCATGAAAATCAGTGTTTTCATCATCCCAACACACAACAATCATCTCTAAATCACTCTAAGTGAAAATTCTCTTAGTTAATAGTGTTCTTGAGTTTTAGTAGAGTTCTTAGGGAATTTGGAAGTATAATCCTCCAAAGTTCCAAGAATTAGAGTAATATTGGAGGTGTAATTCGGAGTTTTGAAGGAATTGTAAGATGGTTATAGTGATTTCCAGATTCTTGGTTGAAATAAAGAAGAAATTCTTTGAAAAAATCTTGTGAAATCTCATAATTTGCTTATAACCCGTGGTATGATCTTGTTAATCTCTTTTAGATTCATGTTTTCTGGAATTATTATGATTAATATGTGTTTTACCTCCATGAATATGGAGTAGTGATACATATTTGTTTGGGCTAATATGGATGATGATATGAACATGCTTTAATGTTATGAATTTGATCTTGATAAACTTAATATTTTCCTACCCGGATCTTTGTTATTAGTTTGATTATTCATACTAGTGGATATAGGTCGAAAGACTCCACTTTTATGTTTATATTTCGCATTGTTTGTCTATGGCAATTCAATATTAATCTTGTGAGAATTGATTAATAAAACATTTATCGAACTGGATTTAGAAAATGTCTAATACTTAATCTCATGTCTAACAAACTTGATTAAGGGAGTTTATCATTGATCATATTCATACTTGAATATTGAAGATTATAGGCCGAAAGAATTCCTTGATATATAAAGTAGTTCATCGCTTGAATGATTACCCATCTATTCGTGCTTTTATGCTTTGATTCATGAGTGCTTGTTTATCATCATTGTCCTAAGTCCAAATAAATATTCTTGTTTTAAACCTTGAAATCGAAATACCTTTATCTTTTGATTAAGTGACAAATCTTAAGATATATCTTTTTGCAAAACTATTTAACTTTTTACATTAAACACCAATCCCATGGAATGACCTAGTCTTACCCTAAAATCTATGCTATATATGTGGGTTATACTTTTACCCGTGTATTTTCATATTAATAATCGGTAGTTTCAGACTTATAAATTTAAAGCTTTTGAAACACATCAAAGTTTTTGGCGCCGCTGCCAGGGATTGATTTGTTTATGTATTAAGTGATTTCTGTTTTGCAACCCAAAATTTACTAGCCCACCGTATAGTTTTCTGGCAAACTGACCAAAAAATTTTCAATTTTTGTTGAGAGTACGGCGCATTTATTACAAAGTGCGCCGATTTATTGGAAAAACAAAGAAGTACGTCACACTTCCTGGAAAATTTTGAATTTATGATAAATTCAACCCAGAACACCCAACCAATCTTCCTAATATCTAAGTTTACTTCTAAGAAAATGGGGATTGCTCTATGTTTTATCTAGTTTGCTATATTTACATATTTGCAAAAACTTTATCCTAAAACCAAAAAATCAAGAAATTGCTTTTCTAAATATATTAAGTTTGAATCTTTGTTTAATGATATTATTAATTTTAGTATATGTTGTTTGCTTATTCATAAATGTAAGAGCTGTTATAATGATAATCATAATAGTAATAAACTAGTAATGAATGATTGTGGTTATTTGATGAACTTTAATAAAAGAAGTTATAAAACCTTAACCATTAACTACTTTGATAAATACTCTAACGACACTCATAAATTCATCATTGATGAAAAATCAATTAATGCGACAATGATAAGTTTTTATGACATTTATAAACAAATTGTAACTGATAAACCCATAAGTACAATTCGAAGTGCGACGCACTTCTATAGAACAGGGTAAGTACGCCGCACTTATCCCATAGTGTGGCGCACTTACAGGTCTGATGAATTACAAAACCGAAGCAACTGGTACACTATGCACAGATTGAAAAAATTTCCTCCTTATGAATATTTGCTGACACTATGTGAATATGATAGATCACTTATGCTTATTTATACTAACCCTCTAACTTTTACCTTGATGTTTTGTAATGTTAAGACAATAATGGATCAAAACACCGATATTGGACGAATTAGCCTAGGAGGGGACAACAGTGATTCAATAACTAAAGGGTTAAAAGAGCAATGGGATATGCCTGAATTTCAAGACACGGTTGGAAGTAAAAAGCGAGAAGCAAAGATATTAACCTTCTATAGGAATGAAGAGGAAGGTGAAAGATATTTTGCACCTTGCTATGTTGGAGGACTCCATGCCTATGATGGAGAAATAAATTTAGGCTATGAAAAAAATGTGATTTCAAATGAATTTGCAGTGAAGTTGTGTTTGAAATATGAGGAGAAAAATGGAGAAAAATTAGTGAAAAGAGAATTGCTAGTGTCCTTAAAAGGAGAGTTCTATTTCATCAAGTTCAAAATAAATGAAGAAGAAGACGATACAGAACCTAATGTGATACGTAGGTAATCATTTGTTAGACTCGCTAAAGGCATAGTGGACTTTGGAAATGGGATAATAACTATTCACCTGGAATTTGATTTATTTTCTCATGACTTAAATACAGTTGGAAACAATGAGGAAAACTGTGAATTAATGTTCGATCTTGATGATCTTGATGAAATAGAGGAAACTAAACTACCTCCGTTGATTTGTAAAATGGGAAAGAGTTCAAGAAATAAGAAAAGGGCTCTAGAAGATTTTCAGATTTGCTATCTAAACGAGGGACCATCAAGGTCAAGAGGAGAACCAATGAGGAAGGAAGAAGCAACTAGGGAAAAGCTGGCAATCAGTATCTGTGAGAGATATGCCATACTAGAAGAAAACCGACCAGTAATCAAAACTCTTGCCTATAGTGTTATGTATAGAAAGTTGCTCGACGAGATATGTTTGGACAAAAAGAAGTTGGATGAGGCAATAAAAGATGAGCAAAAAGAAGCCATTGAGAAAGTGAAGGGGGAAGCATTGATAGAAAAAGAAGATCCTAGTGCATTCATACTCCCGATTAGGTTAGAAGGAAAGATTAACTTAAATGGTCTGGCGGACATAGGTTTCGAGGTTAATGTTATGCCTTATCGAATCTACATGGACCTTAGGCGTGAAAAGGTGAAAAAAGTGAACAGAGGTATAGAGATGATAAACCACTCATTTGCAGAACTGATAGGGTTACTAAAGGGTGTTCTTTGTCAAGTTGGAGTGACAACCATTATTGCCAAGTTTTTTATTCTCGACATACCCATAGATAGAGATGCACAAATTGTGGTAGGAAGAGGATTCCTTTCTACTTGTGGTGGAGTCCTGGATACAATTGACCGAGTTATGTCTACCTACAATGGGGTGTATCACCAAACTTTCGGAGCTACAAAAACCAGAGTAAATACCACTAAAAGTGACAACGATGATGAGGACGAATATTCAGTTAAGAGGGATGAGTTTGGCTCACCAATTTATGGACCCAAATCTCCCAAGTACTTGAACATAACCGAACCGATAGAGAAGTCATTAGCACTACAGGCCGAGCTTAACCCATTTCGAAAAATTTGTGTGTGGAAGAAAGCTGTAAGTTTTCTTGAATCTCTTTCGGTGCCTCTGCAACATGTGGATTGGAAACCTGAGTACACTGGATTTCATCAGAATGAAGAAGAAGGTAATGGAAAATGGAAGACCGAGATAAGAATAATTGATCCTTATGGAAACATATATAGTGAGGGATTCACCACTAAGAAAACAAGTAGAAAAATGGCTAAATACCACAAGCTAAGTGACATTATGTCACCAAATTATTTCCAAGGATAAAAACATTATTGGAGTTTGGAATAAAGGGGTCCGATGAGATCTCGTACTACTAAATAAATTTACTTTTCATGTTTGTCTTATGTAATCTTCTAAGTTATTATGAATAAATCAAGTCTTTGAAATATTTATGGTTATATGTTCTCTAAGAAAAAATATATATATTCTCTTTATAAGATTTACTAAAACTTTTGAAAATATAAAAAAAAGGTTAAAAATATATATTTACATAAAACTCTTAAAATTTTTATAACACTAACATTTTGTGAAACAAAAGTTCGTTGCTAAAGAATTAACAGGGGACAAGATCATTACAATTCACATTCAAAGGCCGGATCTTCAGTCCCATACAAGCCTGATCAAACGACAAACAAAGGGAAGTGTTATCCTATTTTCCTATTTATCTTTTCCTTATAATCTTTTGCATTAGGGACAATGCTCATATTAAGTATGGGGGGAGGGAGATAAATGAGAAAAAAAATCATAAAAATTTAAAACTTTTTTGACAAAATATACTATAATTTTTTTTAAGTATAAGAAATTCTAAAAAAGGTTTTCAATTGATCACAATAAAGCAAATCTGACTCTGGATTGATAACTCGCTAGCATATTTTACCCATTATCCACAAAAATGTAATGTTCTATTATCTATTGGGAGCGATTTTACCTTTAGCTTTCTCGAGTTAACGTTTGAATGCAATTGCAAGTGTCTCATCTGTCGTTACGGCTGTGTATTTGTAATTTGTCGCCTTTTCTAGAGCATTGGTATCGGTTAAAATCATATGAGTGTGCTGGTGATTTGTTAATTCTAGAACTTGTGCTCGACAATCATTACGAGACTGTAGTGAGATCACGTTCGTATGATATAGGTATTTTTATATGATAAAGAGGCAACTTAGGATTTAACCCAAATAGCCATTCCATTTATCAATATTATTCTTTTAGCTAATTAGCTAACCACCCAAATAAACCCTTCTGTTAGCACTCATCTTTAGTGCTAGATACCTCTAGTTTAACCTGCTGAGCCATCCTATTCATTTTGCTTATCCACTAAAATAAAAATTATATATATATATATATATATATATATATATATATATATATATATATATATATATATATATAACCTTTAGCCTAGCCTTACCCCTTGTCGAAAGTCTAAACGGTTGGTTGATAGTTGCTTGGCATGTTTGGTGGATGTGCTTGTTCATATGTGCTTATTGTAGCTATGCCAAGTCTGCGAAGGATGAAGAGGGCCCGCTTCATGTTTTGTGGTTGATGTGGTATATATTTATTCAAAGTAGGAGAAATTCTTGGGAAAAAAAGTAATGAATAAGAGATGTTGGCACTTGAGACGTATTGCTATATTGCATTTATGCCGGTTTGATTATGATCAAGAGAGGGTGAATGTTCGATAACCTTACAGGTTTGTGGAATGCCATAACTAGCAACATGGGTTTCTTGGACTTGTCGACATGTATATTATAAAACCATTTCCAGTATATATTTCCCATGCCTTATCCACACCCTTATTAACCCTTAGCCTAACGTTACAACCCGAACAAAAGTCCTCTTTTGATAATTATACTTGGTGCTTATGCCATGTCGGTGGAGTTTAGTTTCTTGTACAAGCCTATGCTAATTTGAATAAATCATGACAGTGCGATTTGAGTGACTTACACACATCTACTTAACAAAATTGAGCGAGTGTAAATTATACTAAAAATCTTCGTGAGTTGCTTTGTCGTGTTATCTGATGCTTGTGATCATTGATTTATAAATAACACTCAAAATATACATATTTTATCTCCCAATATTAGACAAATTATCTATAAAAATACATTAAAAATGAAGTTATTATACACTTATCTAGTTATTATCTGTTTCAAGACTAAATATATTAAGAAGGACTAAAAACGTAAAGAATATTCGTCAGTAAGGACTAACGACCGTTAAGGAAGGATCTAGTAGCAAGAACAAACAAAGAATTTAATGATCTAAAGAAAGTACACCACACACGTTCCAATTGTGCGACGTACTTTGCAAACGAGAAGAAGTACGTCATACTTCTTAGGGAAGTACGACGCACTTTTACATGCAGTTACAAAAAAATCATAATGACATTGATGATGAAGTCTCTTCACTTGACCAATGATGGGCTATAAATAGAGCACGAAAATCAGTGTTTTCATCATCCCAACACACAACAATCATCTCTAAATCACTCTAAGTGAAAATTCTCTTAGTTAATAGTGTTGTTGAGTTTTAGTAGAGTTCTTAAGGAATTTAGAAGTATAATCCTCCAAAGTTCCATGAATTAGAGTAATATTGGAGGTGTAATTCGGAGTTTTGAAGGAATTGTAAAAAGGTTATAGTGATTTATGGGTTCTTGGTTGAAATAAAGAAGAAATTCTTGAAAAAATTCTTGTGAAATCTCATAATTTGCTTATAACCCATGCTATGATCTTGTTACCTCTTTTAGATTCATGTTTTCTTGAATTATTACGATTAATATGTGTTTTACCTCCATGAATATGGAGTAGTGAGACATATTTGTTTGGGCTAATATGGATGATGATATGAACATGCTTTAATGTTATGAATTTGATCTTGATAAACTCAATATTTTCCTACCCGGATCTTTGTTATTAGTTTGATTATTCATACTAGTGGATATAGGTCGAAAGACTCTACTTTTATGTTTATATTTCGCATTGTTTGTCTATGGCAATTCGATATTAATCTTATGAGAATTGATTAATAAAACGTTTATCAAACTGGATGTAGAAAATGTCTAATACTTAATCTCATGTCTAACTAACTTGATTAAGGGAGTTTATCATTTTTCATATTCATACTTGAATCGACCTTAATGCATTTTATATATTGAAGATTGTAGGCCGAAAGGATTCCTTGATATATAAAGTAGTTCATCGCTTGAATGATTACCCATCTATTCGTGCTTTTATGCTTTGATTCATGAGTGCTTGTTTATCATCATTGTCCTAAGTACAAATAAATATTCTTGTTTTAAACCTTGAAATTGAAATACCTTTATCTTTTGATTAAGTGACAAATCTTAAGATACATCTTTTTGCAAAACTATTTAACTTTTTTACATTAAACACCAATCCCATGGAACGACTTGGTCTTACCCTAAAATCTATGCTATATACGTGGGTTATACATTTACCTGTGTGTTTCCATATTAATAATCGGTAATTTCAGTCTTATAAATTTAAAGCTTTTGAAACAAATCAATGCTTTTGCAAATTATGGGAATAAATGGAATATTTGAGGTGAAATAGCTGATGTCATACTAGAAGACTTCTGGATTAAATATAGTAAAATAGGTAGTGCAATAAAGACAAAAGAGGGTGATAAAGGGAATGCAAACGTACAAAGGATTGAAGGGGATATAGGTAGTGCAATAAAGACAAATCACGCCGAGCATGATAATTAGAAGGAAAAGCAAGCAGAGCATGAAATTAATGATGTTTATCTTGTTAATGCGATTGATCTTGAAAACAGACTCTAAAAGATTAAAGAGGATTTTACTAGGTTGCTAAATCAAAATAAATCAACAGAGATAAAGGAGGATGAGGAGGCAGAATTCAAGCTGAATAAATGTATGTTTTTACTTTGTTTAAAAAGCTTGAATATGATTTTAGTATAATGTTTATATGCTTTTTCCTCTTTATACAGTCACTAATGTATAATTATTTTAATAGTTCATATTTTTATCATGATATTCTGGTATTAACACTCTGATGTTAATACTCTGATATGAACATTTTTAGATTTATAATCAAGTTATTTTAATTTTTTGTTTCAAATACACTTATGTTAATACTCTGATATTAACACTTAATTGTCAATATAGCTGATAGATATATATTTTTTCAGGTTATTATTCTCATATTAACAATATAAAGGTTATATAGTAAGTTATTTAATTGAAATTTTTTGGATATACAAATGTATTGTGATTTTTAGAATTTTATCATAAGTATTTTTTAGTTTTCAAATAGGTTTAATACTTTTACTTGTATATAGTAAAAATTATATTTGTTATGATATGAAAATAGTATTAGAATTATTTTTAGTTTATATAGTTTTTATGTTTTCTTTGATTTATTATGATTTAAATAATTTACTATCTTTGATGTTTAAAGAAACACCCCCAATATGCAGAGATATAGAGCTCTTATTGCTTGCACTTCCAATGCACAATCTGCTTCCACCTCACCTCCTAAAGGGTATATTAGAATAGCTATGACAGGATGTGTTCTTGGTTTAAGAGATCCTAATTATCCTACTGCTTCATCACCTTCAGCTCCACGAAAAAGGAAGTTCAACCCTTAGCCATGCCAGGATTTGTTGTATATTGATGTTTAGAAACACCTAATTTGGTTTAGTATCTATATTTTGATGTTTAAACATTTTTTGGTTGTTGGTATCATCTATTATGTACTTTCAAAGCTTGACTACATTTCCTATTAAATAATATTTCTTATTTTTATTTTGATTGATTGCATTTCCTATTAAACACTTTTTGGTTGTTGGTATCATTATTTTTATCATTTACTTGACTGCAAATGCAGTTTGTCTGTATTTTCATAAGTATCTGCAATTGCTAAATGCTCCTTTTGACTGCATAAATGGGTGTTTGGATAAGGGGTGTTCTGATATGATTTGCATATATGTAGAGCATTTAGCATTTTCCATAAGTGTATGAAAAAAGTTAATAAGAATGGGATATTATAAATAGGTTAAACACCATTTATTTAATAAATAATTTTTTTTTGATATCATGGGCATGAGTTGTTTGGATTTGTAGACTGCAAATTGTATTTTTATTCAACAAATCCAACCAACACTTAATATGCACATATCAAAAAGAGAAAGGCAATCCAAATATGAACATAATTCCTCCCTACCAAATTATGAGTTTCAATATTTTGTTTCTGCAATCCAATTCTCAGCTTCATAATTCTTAACATATAACATAAGGTAATTATAAATTCAAAAATCATAAAACAAAATAATAAGTAGTTTGTATCATTAATATTTCATCCAACTACATTATCAGAATAAAAAAATATTAGAATAGAGTACCTACTATATTATCAGAACAAAATAGTTACTACATTGCAACATCAACAACTAAAAAACCATATGTCCAACCATTAACATGACAAAAGCAACTATTATCAATTTTTTATGATAATAATATACATATGTGTTGAGAAGTTGTAAAATATTTATTACAATGAAGAAAATAGGAACAAAAACATTACTTTACTAGTATTTTTAGGACTATTCAGTATCTTAAAAACATGTCAAAACTTTCAATACTTCCAATTTCTCGGATTATTCAATCTCTTTATCTGTATTATCAGCATCAATCGAGCAGTCATTATCTTCATCCCATGTTTCATTTTCCTATAATTTCATAAGGATGTTTACAATATTTTAAACATGTTAACTTTAAAAGAATATTTTATATAACAATACTAACCTCTTTTGACAAATCTATCTTTCTAGGCATGCTTTCAAGATTTCCTGTAACCAAAATTGCTTCACGCCACCAGTCTTCTTCATCAGAGCTCATTACCACATTTTCATCCAATGAATCTTCAGTTGTATTTTCTTTGATTCTTATATTAAAATCAGATAGTATGTTTTCTGGAAGTGTACGTAGAGGAGATCGATAATCTAATAGAATTATTAAAACAACTTGTTATATATTCAAATATGTAAACAAACATCTTAACATAAGTTATTAATTTTTTATTATACTTAACCTTTGCAGTCAGGATCATAACATTTTTGATAATAAGAATGTCTTTGTAAGTCAACAACGTACATCACTGTAAAATATGAGAAGAAAAATTCTTTATATTATATATAAATTTTCGAAACAGACATTCATTTTATTATAAAAGAGGAAACAAATTACCATGATTGCTTTTGTGTTCTCTTCCAATTTTTTCACAAAATTTATTTCTTATCATGTTGCATAGAATAAGACCATAGTCTGAGAACCAATACCAATTTCTTATTTTTCCTAGCAAAGTAAAAAATTGATAAGTATAAATAGTATCATAATAACAAATAACTTTTCAATTTATTATTTTGGAAACTAACCTGTTAGATCTCCGTTTGAAGCAATGTACTCAATAAAATCATCTATATCGGGGAATGGTGATTTTCCTCTGAGAGAAGCTCCATTTTTGTAATCAATTTTTTAAAACTTGTTAGTCGTCTTTTATAGTGGTTTTTTTATCTGTCATAAAAGATATATTTTTTCCATCAATTATTGTAAAATAATGGAATTCAAAATTATTGTTTTACTTATAAATGATTTTTCTCACAAAGATTATTACTATTAATTACCTCTGTTTCATAATGAAAAACCTTAATAAAATCTGAATTCATCTTACATATTAAAAGTTTTTCGCAGTCTTCACCAACGTTGCATATTAATGAATTCATGAACACATCCTCCTCAATCTGAAATATTCAAATAATTTCAGTTAGTTTACAAAAAATTGAAGATACACAATTATTTTATGATGGTTATTAAATATTCATATACGATTTAGTACATACCATGTCTTTGCTTTCAAACCTTCCACTTGGAAGAAGAACTGAATCTTTTCCTACTTTAGATGATAGGTGCAGACGAAAACAACGGTTTTTTAAATAGACGACAATGCCAATAAACAAATGACAAGGCACATTTCCACTGTTTGAACCTTTTAGTATAAATAATTTCTCAAACTTTTTATATTTATTTCTTTCATTATGTACTCGAGAACAAACCTGTTAACATTCATGATATTCTTTAAAACATATTATTAATTTTGTTAAAAGGCATAGTGTTGAATAAAGTTTAAAATTTATTACAATGATTAAGCTGTTGATCCCACGCCTTGATTGATATAAAGAGTTTGTTACCTTGGAAGAATCCAAAATAACAAAGATTGAGACTTTGTATGTATACCAAAGTGTATGCGGAATCTACA
>BQNB010040420.1:7904-24745 GCA_026074375.1 Tanacetum coccineum
TGATTAGACTACAAGATGCCATTCCGAGAGGTACTCCAGAGGCAGAAAAAATGTTTAAGAAAATAGGGCTGACAATAGAAGCTAGGGATGATGTTGATCAGGCTAAGAAAATTGTACAAGATAACTTAGATGGCTTGGGCCAAGACATGTAATAAATTAATAGTTATTTTGTCTTTTTCTTTTTTAAATTATTTGTAAGAAGAAGTTGTGTCTTACTTACTTTAATTTTTTATTTAGCTTAATTTATATTCTAATAGGAGGAGATTGTTGGGCCAATTCAGAGCCCAATGATCAGTGCCTATATTTAAACAGAAATTAGGCTAAGTATTGAAAGACCCGCTGATGGACATCGTATTCAAGTTAAAGACATCGTCAAGGAAGTCGAATATCACTTGAAGACGTACTCGTCAACTGTGATGGTTATCAGCTGGTATGCAGAAGGAATATGTTGTGATTTTAAGGAGAGTCGGAGGTAGCAATACTCTGACTATCATGTTACCTTTTGAAGAAGAACAAGCTGAACTTAAGCTTTTCTCTAAGCTAGGTTTAGGCGGGAAACTCAATAAAGCTTTAAGGCGGGACAAAAAGTTATTTGAGTTAAAGCCTGTACCAAGTACGAAGTTGGTAAAAGTAGTGAACAGTTGGCAGAACTGTTCACTAAAGTATGGACGGGTAGTTTCCAAGAATGGACGTGCATTAAATACCTCGTACCTCGTCCACTAGACTCTTGACACGTTGCAACTACCCCCACTAAGGACTCAACCTAGTATTAGTATAAATAGAGAATGTTGTAAGGAGCAAACGCTATCGCTTTAATTGTTGTTATTATAGGCATTTACTCCTTTGTCGAACTTACACAGTAGACCTCTGATCCTATCAGCTGGCTATATAAGTTCGCTTGTAAACTTGATACTCTATCTAGTTTACTTGTTCAGAGGGTAACCACACATTGTCATTCAACTTGTGCATCAATAAAGCATTACACAATTGAAAAGTTATTACTTATGTTATTTACATTAGATAAGTGTTATATTCCTTATAGACGTGTTAATTGGGACTTTCAATTGGTATCAAAGCAGTATTGATTTATAAACTTTTAGAAACTGTTCTTTGTTTTAAACAAATCAAGATCCAATCATGTCTGGAACTGTACCACCTATACCACCACCTTTTGGTGCAAGTTCTGGCAATCCGGGTAGCCCTAATGTTAATAGGGTTGACACGATGCCTACAAATACTAACCCTATCAACACCATAACTACGACTTGCATGTGAGAACATGAGTGGTTGATTAAATTTTGTGAATTAATGTAGAGATATATGAGATGAATTATGAAAAGGAAGAAACGACAGCAGCAACAAGCAATTAAAAAAACACAAAACCATAAACCATACATGGGTTGTTGAGTTTGTTTTGGAGTGTGATTAGGAGTAGGGGTTTGATTTTATCATATTATAATTGGCAAAACAATTTGGTAATGTATTTATCATAAATAATATAATTAGATTATATAAATCTTGCACCATAAGATAATCAAATGACTAAGTCTTAGTAACAACCCTACTTATGGGTATGCAATATTGAGATAGGTAATATATTTCTCGCGGTTTTATTTTTGTGAAGAAATTGTCGTGAAAAGTTACTATATTTTTACTATAAGTATGATATGATTAAGTTTGTAACATTTTACGTGAAATTTTTTTTACAAGCATTAGTGTGGAAAGTTTGTGATTTTTTATATTCATTCATACTCATGATAATAAATTGTAATAATGGTATACGGGAACACATAATTACTGTATAGGCTCTGATGGAACTGAAACTTCATTGCACGTAATGAGTATTAATAAAGCGTCGATATATAGTTTTATCGTTTGCTGGACATCATGCCAGTTGATAATTACGGTATATTTAGACACGACTTTTACTTGCATCTCCGGCAGATTGCTTTGAAGTGGTGCAAACAAAAAACAAGACAAAATATTCTTATAAGTGAAAGTGTGAACCAACACAAACGGTGTTGACGTAATTTCGGGTGATGATTATTTTTTTACGATTTTCTTCGTAGTTTGTTAAAAGAGAGCAAGCAGCATCAGAAGGTTGTTGAAAATATATAGTCAGAGTGACCTGCTGCTATTGATGACTAGTAGATACACTGCGTATCGCAGGTCTTTCTCATTCGCATAGTGTTTCCTTGAGTTACGTATGCTATCAATGCTGTTAGCGTGAAGATTCGATAGCAAGAGCTGAAGATGTGTTCACGTAGATATAAAATTTAGTAAGGTTGAATGGGCCAAGTCCCTATTTAATTATCAAAAAAGTTATTGTTCATATGAATAATAAGAGAAGCGGTTTAATTAGCTAGAATAAGTAATATTAATTAATTACCCTCGATACTGCAAATCTATTTTATAAATTTAAAGAGTAATAAGCATATCATCAGTTTTAAGAAGCAAACCCGAACACCCCCCATTGATTCTGTGTTTTCTTATAAAGAGCTTACCGTTTAGTTGCCACGAGATGCAGTTTTCAGAGGTTCTCTATTTTCTTCAGTGAAAATGATGAAGTGCGTGATGAGGATGTAGAAGTGCACAGGGTGCTGTATAGTATCTGCTCACAAAATTAGACAATATTATCATAGTTAATGCATAGGTCTTTGGCTTAATGATATGATACCAAAGGTGGCTATATCCTCCCCCATGAACCGTAGGTTGCGGGTTCAACTCTCAACACGATAAATAGTTCAGCTCAAAGGGGCTTAAAAAAAAAAAAAAAAAAAAAATGATTGTGTAAACTACTTACATGTAGATGGGGATGATTGTACTTTGATCTATGTAACTAACATGGTGGGCGATAGGGAAGCATTTGTCAGTTTTGAAGCTGGACAATAAAATAACTAGCAGCAAACAGTTAACCAACCACGCTCTCAGACCGATCAATCACCTCGTTCTTGGACTACAGGACAATTTCACCGGAATCTCATATCAGGTGGCAGTGTAGAAGGAGGTGTCACTGGGTGTCGATATGCAAGAGCAGATATATATATAGCAGCAAAGTAAACTAAGTTTGTCCTTGTTGTTGGAGATGTATGTTACATTAAACTATATTATAAAGAACTGAATCAAATTTTTGGCATTATGATGTCCAAGATACTTTGATGTAAATTGTTCTTTTTTCTAGCTTTTTCCGAAAAAGGAACTGATTAACTACCACTAACTTAACTCTTCATGCCTTCATGATTACCACATGATAATTATAGTTTGTATATGTTAGCCTAAATCAAATTAATTGTACCAAAAGCATTTAGTGTGTCAATTCATTATGTTAAGAAAATTGTCGATTTGCTCTTTTTGGCTCTGTAATTAAACTCTAGTAGGTCAGGCGGATATTGAGCGGGAAGTTATGTAAACATGCATGCCTTTTGAACACCAATACCCCATCCTTATATAATGGTTATAATGTAGTAGATGATCTATGAGTGATGGTCCATTGGCTTTTGGTTATAGCTTTCGTAACTGAAAGATAATAGAAATTGATATTGATTGGATTCTTGTCCATTACATAAGAAAGAATGTCTATTTATAATCGA
The DNA here is from genome assembly GCA_026074375.1 of Tanacetum coccineum. Classification (NCBI taxonomy): domain Eukaryota; kingdom Viridiplantae; phylum Streptophyta; class Magnoliopsida; order Asterales; family Asteraceae; genus Tanacetum; species Tanacetum coccineum. The sequence goes on from BQNB010040420.1 coordinate 11,495, forward strand.
ACATAACTTTGAGAATAAGCAACTAAACCCTAGATCTAATGGACCTCAAGCCCAAAATGGCTTGGGCCAATAATTTATGCGTCTAACACTCCCCCGCAGTTTGAACGGGGTCTTCAATACGGACAAACTGGATGAATGTTGAAGCCAATTCTTCTTCTCTTTTTTTTCTTTATTGCTCGTTTGCATGGAGATTGACTTGTATTTGACGACATAATTGTATATATTGCTTCGCAGTTTCCTCCATGTTTTATGACGTTTGCTAAATAAGCCGTGTTCGATTCGATGAATATAATACTCACGAGAAGCAATTGATGCAGGTAATAAGGTTCATGTGGTTGGAGTCATGCAATGCTTTTTTTGAGGGCAAAGACACCCACTATCAACACAATCCACGCAACCTTTAAAAGGGGATGCAAGCAACTATATTTTTTCTTTTTTGAATTGTTTATAGGTGGATGCCTCATGGCTTCCTGTAAATGATGTATCACTTTACCGTATAATCAAGTTAATGTGCTACAGTGATACAATTTCGTCAATAGGACCTTAATGTAGATTCATGTTAACAAAGCTTATATTTAAACAAACCAATATTGCACCTTCTGCTGCTTACAAAATTCTTAGGGAGATAGGCAGCGGAAGAATTTGACTCGATGGATGGAGGATCAACATATTGACTTAACTCTGGCAACCCACTGATATTGTCATGTTTTAAAGTCGTTAGTACACTCTTTAAATGAGTAAGTTATACATCAGCTTTCGTTATATTATATGATACACTCTCTAATCTACATATGTTTATTTTTTGTAGGGCCGACAACTGATCGTTCACTTCCAAGTATTTCCCAGAAGTTTCATCTTCTTGGATCCACTATGACACAAGGTGTCCAACAGCCACAACCTTACCAAAAGTGTTTCGAATACGGAAACTACTCAAACGATGCATTCCGATACCCAACCCAATAATCATCTCATCTTTCCATGATTGTCCCTAAGGTCTCGCCCATCTGCGTCCAAGCCCCAGCTGAGAAAGGACTTTCATGATCCACTACTGACTTTCTTATAGGAGGTGTTTATACTACTATGTCGATGTGTCAATGTAAGGTATTCCTTACTAGAACGAGTCGCTTATTTTTTCGGGATTAAGAACATTTTCCCTTTAAGATAGGAAGGTCATTTTTCTGTTCTTTTATAGAAAGATTCTTTTTTTTAAAATTTATATCTGCTCATCTAAACTCCTAGAATATATTTCGGTGGTTTTAAGTCCTTGATTTAAAGCGAAAATGTAAGGTTGGATGGAGTGGTGGTGGTAAACCCACCTGACACGTCAGCGCCACATAGCTTTCTCTCATCAAATAAAACTCATCTTACAACTCACATTTCAACCGTAATAATAACTCACCTTACAACTAAAACTCACTTTACTCACCCATTTTTTTTATTTAAATAATTTTATTCATAAACTAAAAAATAAATATTTATGTAAACGTAAACGTACGAAATTAATAAAAAAGTTAACTAAATTAAAAACTTTTATTCATAAATTAAAAAAATTACAGCACAATTAAAAACAATACATAGATTATTAAAAACAATACATAGATTATTAATCTGTTTCGTATTCCGAATCAGTGTGCACCCCAAATTCCAAAATGAATAACTCAGGTTCAGCTTCTTTTTTCTTAATTCTATCCTCCCACTCTTTTTCAGCCCTTGCTCGTTCTTTCAATGTTTGTCTTAGTACCTCTTCATCCTGAAGTAGTTATTGATACTCTTTCTCAGTAAGAAATCTGTGAGTAATGGGACTTGTGGGCTTGTGCGTATTTTGTTCTGATGACGAACCATCCTTATGGGTTTCTGAGTCGTGGTTGGGGGTTGTGTAAGGTTGTTGAAGGATTGCTTCGGTTGGTTTTTCGGGTGCCGAGGGATTGCTTTGGTTGTTTTCAGACATGGTGAGTTTTTGAAATGTTGTTTGAATGTGTGAGAAAAAGTTGTGAAAAGAGTTGGTATTTATAGTGGGAGAATGAAAGGAGTCGGTATTTTCAGATAACCAAACATATTTAGTCTCAATTTGTTTTTCTATTTTTCCTGCCTTTCGATACATAGCAAGATTCATCTCGTAATCTTTATCAGATTCTCGTTTCAAAAAAGTGTCGATCAAATTACGAGTCTCTTGTGGAATGTCATTGCATTTCTCGTATGCTTATCTAAGATCTTGTTTAGCTGCGCTTGCATTGTCAAATTACACGGCTAAATCCATCATCGCTTTCTGACGAACGCTATCTTCGTGAATTAGTTTTTGAACCAAAGCGTGAATTTCATCGACGGTGTGTGGAAGTAAACAAGTCATATTAATTTAAAAGTGGGAATAATTGTGTATAAAAATAGGTGAATTAGTGGGTATTTATTATAGGTAAAAAGTGAGGTTTTAAAATATTTTTTTAATAAAAAATGGTTAGATTTCAGGAGGGGCCCACTATTTTTAAAACCCACACTAGGTGAGTAAGTCACCGAATTGACACAAAACAAGGCCAAAATTCACCGAGTAAAAGGAACTCACCTAGGTGAGTTTTGCCACCGGGGTGGCACTCGCGCGTGAGTGGCAAACTCACCTAGGTGAGTTTTGCACACTCCGTCCAGCCTAAGGAAGGGAACCTAACGTGTCCATTAATGACTAATTATTTTGGGGGTTTTATTGCAACATCATGTCAAGGTATATCAATTCATTAATATAAGAAGTAAATCCCTTCGCAACTTTACATATACATAATAAATTCTTGCGGCAGCTATTTGATACTTCTGTTAAGAAACGTAAGGGTTAAACAAATTATACGGCGGAATTTGAAAGACCAATGTTCTTTTATTTTATTATGTTGTTTACTTTAAAAAAAGAGATACTTGTAATGTATATTATTATAAATTCACTAGTTAATCATAAGGACGTTTTCGCGATCAGATAAGTTTTTAAGCAACATAGACTCTCCATCTTTGTATACCGCTATGACTTTCATGGCGGTTGTGTCTCCAAATCTTCAATACATTGGGTCGTAAGAATCAACTCATCATTTTAGAGCAACATTATCATAAAAATCACTCTTATATTACGAAGGAATATCAAATAGTGTTTGACATGCAGTAGTTGATAGTCGACTACTGTTCGTTGATTGTGTTATTTAATACTTTGTTATATTTAAGTTCAACGATACTATTAAAATTTAGCACCGTTGAACTAGGGGGACTATAGTGGTGTGATATCTCCATTGGTTGTGTCGCATGTTGTTGCGATCCGATCTTGTATCAAAACAGGTGATATATTGTATTTGTCGTATCTAATGGGGGAAAGCAAAAAGCTTTCATGAATTATTGTGCGGGACTAACTACATGGGATGATAATTCAATGGGATCAAAGCATCGTGGATGCGCTACATAATATACCTCTTTGCTGACCACCGGTCAAAAGAGATGAGCCAGCGTGCATAGCACCAAAAGGCATAATATACCTCTTTGCTGACCATCGGTCAAAAGAGATGAGCCAGCGTGCATAGCACCAAAAGGCATAATATACCTCTTTGCTAACCATCGGTCAAAAGAGATGAGCCAGCGTGCATAACACCGAAAGGCATAACATACCTCTTTGCTGACCATCGGTCAAAAGAGATGAGCCAGCGTGCCATAGCACGAAAGGCATAATATACCTCTTTGCTGACCATCGGTCAAAAGAGACGAGCCAGCTTGCATAGCACGGAGAAAGGCATAATATACCTCTTTGCTGACCATCGGTCAAAAGAGATGAGCCAGCGTGCATAGCACCGAAAGGCATAATATACCTCTTTGCTGACCATCGGTCAAAAGAGATGAGCCAGCGTGCATAGCACCGAAAGGCATATTATACCTCTTTGCTGACCATCGGTCAAAAGAGATGAGCCAGCGTGCATAGCACTGAAAGGCATAATATACCTCTTTGCTGACCATCGGTCAAAAGAGATGAGTCAGCGTGCATAGCACTGAAGAGGATAATTATAGTCCTCTGTGTTGTCCAACGGTGCAAAAGAGTGATGTGATGGTAGTTTGTATGCTCTCATTATGCGGTTGATGTATTAAATTTATTTGTTCATAGTACCGGAGTGTGATTTTTAATTTGTGAATGATGATTTTATACATCCCCTCTCCCTCAAGTGTTTCATGGTACTAGTTAAGTGAATTTCATATCATAATTCTGCTTTTTCCCATCTTAATGAGCTATAGTTAATAGAGTAGCGTGCACATAGCAACCGAAAGTCATTATTTACACATCTTTCTATGTGCTGACCACCGGTCAAAAGAGATGAGCCAGTGTGCATGGCACCGAACGGCGAAATTAAAACCTCTAAAGTCCGTAACTCAAAAAGAGTACAGCCGTCGATGTGCATAGGCACATCGGAAGGCGAATAAAACCTCTAAAGGCCTAGCTAAAGAGTAACAGCGGATGTGCATTGTGTAACACCCCCAAATTTGGTATGCAGCGGAATGGAAGAATGGGGTGCTACGTCAAATGCACAACATATCTGATATGGAAACGACCCTTAAATGGTCGTTTTAAGATAAGATTTCATTCGATGCCATAGCAAAATATCAGAGTTCATACATTAGGTCTCATATGTTTTAAAAGTCATTAAAAACATTTCCTGCATACGTTTTTAAGTAATAACATAAGCTTCTTACTACCAAAGGTGTACTTAAGTTTTTATATATTAAAAGTTGCTATCGAAGTTAAATAATCACAGAATCCATCTTCAGTGATATCCATCACGGATCCCATCCATGCTTTTACCTTAGGACCTGGGCAATTCAACATGATAAAAAGTCAACACAAAGGTTGAGTGAATTATAGGTATAAGTTAAAGATGTGGATCACAAGGTTAAGTGAAAGTAGACCATGAAACAAATTCAGTAGTCCAAAACATATTGTTTTATTGCACATATGCTCATGCCCCCGAAGCCTTACACTGTCTGTTGCCTTATAGTGGGGTGTTTGCAAATCGCCTACAGTTCTCTAAATGTTAAAATGCACCATGATAACTTTGTGACCCATAAATTCGGTGGGGATTGTTTAGTCCCGATAGATCTATCCACAACACTAGCGCTCACTATATAGCAATTGACGGTTCTTTGACTATTTGGGACTTAGATGGCCACCTGTGGTAACTTAGGCAATAATAAATCAAACAATAATCTGGTTAGCCATACAGTTGTAGAACTCTTGTGTCGTAGTAAACAAGCGTGTAATTTCACCCGTTAGAGTTTAGTAAAACTGTAGATAGAATGGGGCTATGAACCCTCCTAGAGTTATTGATACTCAAATTCAACAGAAAATGCGTCACGAAAAGGACGGAATGCAACCTAATCCAATATAAGCCTAGTATAAGTACTATTCACCTTGTTTTGCTCGTAATAATTTCATAATAATGATATTAGCTACCATCACCATCGCACCCGCCCTATTGTGTTTATGGAAATCTTATTTAAAATCGCATTTGTTAACAATACAAGTCGTTCGTACTCGTATAATCGTATAAATAAATTTAATTGGTCCTTGAACACAATAATATTTATAAGTTGCAAGACATGTATAAATATTATATAAATGATTCTAAAATGTTTCGCAAAAATTTATTTTAAAAACGAACCAACACTATTCATGTCAGGAAAAGTGTCTAGTTTACAAACTATATATCCGAAAATTATGAAAATCGGCCCCCCCGGTTATGTTTAAATGTCATTTCGAACAAATTTGTGGTTTTACCACTTCGGCTCACCCTCTCTCGAGTACCCGAAGGTACCTACAAAATAAAAACGCACGAACGTTTCAGTAGCTGCTGAAGCATTTACTGGTTTTCAGCTTTTATAAATAATGTTCGATAACTTTGAAACGTCGTATTTTACTCGTTTTAGCTCCGTTTTTAGCGATTCTTTCGAGCACGTCTTCGTATTTAAAAGTTTTATCGATTTATTGATGTTTTAAAAGTATAAGTTTCTGTGGTGAATAAAACTTTTATAAAAATAGTTTTATAAAAGTATATATTTAACGTAAACTTGAAATCGTCGTATCTTTTTCGTTATAAATCGGTTTTTCGAGTTTCTTATCATTTTGGAATCTTCATGAGGCGTACTATCTTTTTAAAACATGGTAGGGCTGTTACCAAGGTCGAACCAAAACAGCCCCTTTATAATACTTATACATATCCATTTTTATAACTTGTTTTATATACCTTTTAACTTAATAATTTACCACAAGTTTTCCAAGACTTATTATATACTTGTCTTACATATAATAGAGTCCAAGATCCATATTGTGTCCATGAGTTCCAAAGTATCAAGTCCTTAACAAGGCTTAAAAACCTTAAACTTTCTTAAGTAACTTTAAATTACAAGTTTATACATATACATGTTTACACTTAACCAACATGTTACAATACTTATATATCCATTATTTCATGATATTATCAACCTCATAACATATGTAAAAATGTTCAAAACCATGATCACAAGTAGAAATATGTTTTACATGTTTAAAAGTATCCTAAATGGTGATATTGCTAAATAGAACATATAAACACATAAAATGATAACTGTAAAGACATAAAGGGTTTTAGATAACCTTATGGTGATGTAATATGATAACCAACACAATCCAAACCCTTGTTTAGATTGTAAACCCAAGCTTGCAAGATCTTGAAAACCCTAATTTCCAAGTAAACCCTAATTTTCCTTTTTCTTTGCTTAACTCTTGTAAAGGCTTAACCAAGCCTTAAATCTTTCTTGGTAGGTCTTAGATATGATGTAGGAATATGAGTAAGTGTTGTAAATAAAATTTTGTATGGATTTGGTGGTGGTTTGATGTTGGCCGTGGGTTTTAGAGAGACAAAGGGAGTATATGGTGAAGTTTTTCTTTGCAAATGAGAAGTGTGTGAGTTTACTTACTAGTGCAAGCCTTTTATAGTCCTAAGACTAGTCAAAGAAACACAATGAGAGAATTAAGGAGTCTTTGGTCAAGACTTGTGAAAGTCTTTAGGTTTTAATGACTTGGTTCCCTAAAATAGAAATCATCTCATGAAATTTAGGGAATGAATTGACTAGCTAATATCTTATTTGCAAAATGAAAGTATTACTTGCCTAGTATAAGTTGGTAACTTTAAACATATTGTATAATTTTGTAAAGTGTATGTATTGGTTTATTTATTTCATGGTAAATTCGGCTCAAGTGATGAATGTAGGTAAAGTTTTATAAAACTTTGAGCATTTGTTATAAACATAAGTATTTGTTGAAGCGTAGATTAATTTTGTTGGTTCCGGGTATGCTTAAACGTAATTTATCGCGAAACGTAAACGATTTACGTAACTAATAAAAAAAATAAAACATAATAAATAAATTATTACTTTAGTAATAATAATAAAATGATTTCTTGACGTAAAATTAAATTCGTTTGGTATCCGTTTACGCTAATTGTTGATTTTTAATTTACGCGATTTAACTATATAATAAGAATTAAAGTAAACGCGTACGAGAAAAAAAATAATAATAAAAATAATAATTAGTAAAATAGTTGACGTCGTAAATGACCTGAAAATACGGAATGTTACACATTGCACCGAAAGGCAAATTAAAACCTCTAAAGGCCTAGCCAAAAGAGTACAGCCGGAGTGCGGAGCACCGAAAGGCAAATTAAAACCTCTAAAGGCCTAGCCAAAAGAGTACAGCCGGAGTGCATAGCACCGAAAGGCGAACTAAAACATCTAAAGGCCTAGCCAAAAGAGTACAGCCAGAGTGCATGGCAGCGAAAGGCAAACTAAAACCTCTAAAGGCTGTAAGCCAAAATAGTACAACAAAAAGGCGAATTAAAACCTCTAAGGGCTGTAATCCAAAAGAGTACAACCGGAGTGCATGGAACCGAAAGACATAATTATACCCACTCTGGAGCGTCGTGTTCCCGACTAAAAAAATTCATTATGTGACTCCACATAGTCAATATCCACGCACCCGACAGGTAAAAATTTATACTTAGTTCTATAAACATTCATTGTAGGTATGATGACAAATCAAAACTAAATACACGAAGAACATGAGTTAAGCAACGTAAAATGTTATCTCCACATGTAAAACACGCCGATATGCCGATATTTAAATCCTTCGTGTGGCATTAATTCACACAACTTAAGTATAGCATCATCGACCGTTGGTCAACAATACTATACTGGGGGGACATGTTGACGTATGTGATATGATTGGCATGATCCGATAAGGCACATGCCGAAGGGTACATCCGTAGGGTACTTAAGTCCTTCGTACAACATTGATGTACACAAGTTAAAGTATAGTATCATTGAGTATATGCCAACAATACTATACTGGGAGGACATGTCGACGTATATGGTCTGATATACCATATCCGTCTAATGGACTAATAGATAATAGGGAGACCCGACATGTATATATGCTATGAACTAATTATGCAAAGGACACCACACATGTTTGGCTATAAATAGAGGGTGTCTCCCTCCTCATTTCCCAGGTTCTTCTACTCTCTCTCTACATCTTTACTTCCTCTCTTTATATTATCCTCTCTATACACATAACATATATCATCACAACATACAACACATCATACATTACACATTCATACTAGCTAAATCCTCTATAATCGACGTACTGACTATGACCGCGGAGGTGGTTCCGGGGCTATCGGCCTCGGACTCCTCTAACAAGATTCTTATTGATAGAACAATATTCCATTTAAGCTCGGGACGAACGAACATGTGGCTTCACAGAGTCATTAAGATCAACGCGACAGAAATATGCTACGACAGAGGGAATATGCCTCTTTGCAACTGAAGCTAAAGTAATGATTTTTTGCTAACCAATGCTCACTGGGGTTAGTGTGTAATTAATAAACACAAACTTTCCTTATTAACATAAAAATACATCAAATTTAGGTTCATTCAAGTAAAAATCATGTTCAAATATAGCAATTTATAGGTTTATTTAATATATATTGAATGCATTTTTTGTTAATTAAAGAAGTTTGTGTTTGTTAATTACACACTAACCTCTGCCCCAATGGGCATTGGTTAGCAAAACCCTTATTTTATTATCTCATATATGTTAGTTTTAACATGTGACTTATGATATTTGTTTGTTTTTAACCAAACACTCAATAAAAATTGTGGGCATCTCTTTGTATCAAAACTAGTTAAATTAGTCAAGGTTTGTAAGAATTAACATAGGTAGCAAGTTGGATTTTATAGACTTGTCCGAGCTCAAATTTTACTTAAGTTCATCAAGTTTGTACAATCGATTGAGCAGAAATTAGGCTTCTTAAAACATCATAATTTCTACAAGTAATTCAAGACTCTATCGAATCCTGAAGATTTTTTTATCCGTCGTTTTGATAAACTTTTTGATAGGCAAACGTTACATAATATGTTGACGGAGCATTTCAACAAAGAATTGTTTCTCTTAAAATAAATATAAATCTAAACTTGATTGCACATGCATTAATTAATAAGAATGTGATACAAGTAGGGGTGTCAAATTGGTTGAGTTGACCCGACATGAACTCGACCCGACCCCGATAAAGTCTTATATAGTTAGGTTGATTCCGGTCTAACTTAGCTTACCGGGTTTATTCGGTGAACCCAATACATTGGATAGCTTAATAGGGTTGGGTTAGGGTTTTAGTTATTTCTTATCGGATTATCGGGTCAACCCGATAAAATATAATGACATGCTAACAAATCTTTAATTTTTGAATAAAAACCCGTTAAAAAATCATATTTTTAGTAATCTGCTCGTGTTCTTTCTTCAACTACTATTATTACTATCACTTGTTGTCTAGCATACTAGCAATGGTCTATTATAATGTGGTATTAGTAATGAACATATAATCGGTTAATAGATTTAACTCTTTTTACAAACTAGACGAGTATTCGTCCATCACAACAAGATTTTATAGCGGCATATAGTTGTAGTGATAAAAAAAGCTAATGGGTTATAAACGAAAAATAATAAAAGTTTGAGAAGTTGACGATTAAACACTATTTAAACTGAATGAAATTATGATTTTCATATATAGTTTTCTTAATTTTCCACATTTAAGAATATGGTGTATACCCTTTATATATAAGATGAGAAAAGAAGTGGAAAAAATCAAAATAAATTCACATTCCCGAGTCTCTTTTTGATGGGGGGAGGGGGGGAGAGAAGAGAAAAGAGAGTGGAAGAAAATTTGGTGGTCTTTTCTCTCCCCATAACCTCTTCTAAAAATGGGATGATTCAAGTAAAGACTTAAATGGCCTACTATATAAAATAATTTTTTATACAATAAATGTTATACTTTTAAAATCATTAGTTTTTTTCTCTCTAACTTGAGAACATGTAGAATGATGGAGTGAAGTGTATTTGTTGTTAATAACAATGTAGAAGGATGGAGTGAACTGCATAATGTACTAACTTTTGCAACTGTGAGGGGAGCTGGGTAATTATTGGCTTTATTTTTTTTCTCTGTAACTTAGTAACTCGATATACCCAACCTGATAACCCACAACCCGATAGACTCAAACCCCGATAAAACACGAATTTCTTTAAAAGTGGGGTAGCGGGTAGTAATTTGTTTTTTCCGTATCACCGATAGATCTGACCTCATAAGCCTCAAACCCGACTGATAACCCGATTCACGGTTTGACACCCCTGGATACGACAGTATCATAAAAATTGTTATAAACTTATAATATAATAAATCGAGCCATTGGACCGGCTGCAAATCGGGCCAATGGTAGATAAGTTGTTATGGTGGTAATAAAGCCCATCTAATGTACAAACAATCAAACATGAAACATATAACGCCGAGAAACCGATATATCGCCGCCAAGACCGATATATCGCTTAAAGGGGGTCGACCGCCGAGCGATATTTACAACACAATATACTTGACTATCCAGACACCTTCTAACCAAACACCTAGTTATTTCCTGCTGCTTTTGGTACGTATTATCTGCATCTTTTTTTTTCTTCATCAATTTATTTAGTTTCATGTTTATTATTAGTATCATCTGATCAACACCTACCAAGCCTCTGATGAAATGACAACTTTCGTTGTTTTTGTTTTTATTATCTAATGAACACATACCAGGTGTTCGATGAAATGCCCCAGTTAGATTGTTACTTATCTTCTGCTAATTGTGTGTTTTAAGGAGTATTTGTTTAGTAAACTGATTCATATTAGGATAATCATTTGTAAATGTATCTAACTTCACACTTTTTCCATTTTGATTTAGCTATCGCGTATGCCATTGCTAGTGGTTACTCTTCTTTTTTCTGTTCCTCGTTTTTGTACACAATAAGATATTAGAATCGTAATGAATTTTGTCTTCTTAGTATAATTATCATTATTAGAATATAATTCAGTTTTCCGCATTTTCATATATATATAGCTGCTGCTGTAGGAAATTGACAGAGCAAGAAAGCACAAATTGGAATGAGTAAACTGCATAGTACTTTATTGAACCAGTAGCTAGGCCTTTTATAGGCATTACATAAAACAGAAAACTCCTAAAAAGCAGCAATTTATTTGTTATAGTGTGTACTGAACTTTTTTTTCCCATTGTAATTTCAATCATTGTGTGTATTATGTGACCATTTTACCCTTGTAATTTTACATGGCAGAATAGTCAAAACATACACACAATGATCGAATTTTAAAAGTTCAGTACGCACAATGAGGAAAAAAAAATTCAGTGCACATAATAACAAAAAGTGGCAAGTATAATGCATATATCTGCTATCAACGTTCACAAGATAAGAGTAACAAATAACAAAGTCTTCCCATGATTCTAGCACTCAACTTTGAATTATTGACTTGACTTATTCTGTGATGACTTATTCTTCAACATTCCCCTTTGATTCAAAGTTGGTAATGAGCAACCGATCTCGAAAATCCTCAAACTTAGCTCTTGGAAGCGCCTTAGTAAATAAGTCTGGTGATCATTTGTTCGACATGACGTCACCGATACTATATGTTCAGCCACCAACTCTTGAATAAAGTGATGCTTGATGTCAATGTGTTTGGTCCTGGCGTATAGTACGGGTTTCTTGTCATAGCAACTGCTGACCTGTTGTCGCAAAAGATGACAGTTGCATGTTCTTGTGTCTGATTCAAGTCTTCCAACACTCTCCTTAACCACACAGCTTGGCAGGCTGCTGTTTCTTATGTAGAAGATAAGGCGACAGTATATTCTGTTTCTTATGCTGGTAAGATACACTGTTGTTGCTACAGTTTCGGCCCAAAATGCATCTTCTACGTTTTTAGCTTTGAGCATACATCTTGCCATCTCGACGATTGTTCTGTTTTTCCGCTCCGCTATACCGTTCTGTTTTGGTGTATAGGGAGCTGTAAGTTCCCTTTTCACACAACCTGCTGAAATCCTTTGAGAGAAACTCACCTCCTCTGTCAGTCCTTAATACCTTTAACTTTCTGTAGCTTTGATTCTCTGCCAAGGCTTTAAACTTCTTGAAGAATCCAAAAGCTTCTGATTTGTATGTTAGAAAATAAACCCAACACATTCTAGAGTAGTCATCAATGAAGAGCAAGAAGTACTTACTACCTGCATAAGAGTCGGTTTTCATTGGACCGCATATATCAGCATGAACCAATTCTAGTTTTTCTTCAGCCCTCTTTGCTTGTGCCACAGGAAATGATTTTCTTGCTTGTTTCCCTAGAGCACATCCTTCACATGTATGCTCTCGTTCCTTAATGATCGGCAACCCTTTTACCATCTCCTTATTGACAAGTAACTGCAGTCCTTTAACATACAAATGACCATATCGTTGGTGCCATACATCAGTACTCTCTTCTTTGCTGCTCATGAGTCCATAAATATTATCACATGAGAAATCTACGGGAAACATTCTGTTTTCAGTCATTGAGGACTTCACCATCACCTCATCATCCTTTATAACCGTGCATGTTTTGTTTTTCCTATTGAAGAAGACATCAAAACCACGATCCATAAGTTGTCCTACACTTAGTTATGTGCCAAACCTGGAGCGTAGTGCACATCTGGAATGAACCTTTCCCTTCCTTGTAGTGTGACAACCACGGTTCCATTTCCTTCGACTTGGACTTGTTTATCGTCTCCTAATCGAACTTGTGATTTTAGAGTTTCATCAACGTTCTTAAATTTCTCTCAATCTCCCGTCATATGATTAGAACACACGCTATT
>BQNB010040420.1:27826-47420 GCA_026074375.1 Tanacetum coccineum
TTTAGGGTTTAGGGTTTAGGGTTTAGGGTTTAGGGTTTAGGGTTTAGGGTTTAGGGTTTAGGGTTTAGGGTTTAGGGTTTAGGGTTTAGGGTTTAGGGTTTAGGGTTTAGGTAGTAGGGTTTAGGGTTTATGGTTTAGGGTTGAGGGTTTGGGTTTAGGGTTTAGGGTTTAGGATTTAGGGTTTATGGTTTAGGATTTAGAGTTTAGTGTTTAGGGTTTAAGGTTTAGGGTTTAGGGTTTAGGGTTTAGTGTAGAGGGTTTAGGGTTTAGTGTTTAGGGTTTAGGGTTTAGGGTTTAGGGTTTAGGGTTTAGGGTTTAGGGTTTAGGGTTTAGGGTTTAGGGTTTAGGTATTGTCAGGGACCAAACATTTTAAACCCTAAACCCAACACCCTAAACCCTAAACCCAACACCTCTACCGCTGTGCTACAATAGCTCATAAGCTTTCAGCCCCTTTTGGGCTTATTTTTCAGCTTATTTGATAAGCTGGTTTCACCAGCTTATTTTTCTAGGAACCCTTAGCCTTTAAGCTATTTTGTATAATTTTTTTTGATTTTTTTATAAACGTTTAGTATTTTTTATAATTTATTTAGTTTAAAAATTTTAAAAATTCATAAAAAATAAAATATTAATCAGAAAAATATAAACTTTTTAAAAAAAAAAAATTTTTTTATATTTTCTAGGAAAATTGTTAAAGTTTTCGTAGGTTCATTTTTTCAAAAATTCATTTTTTAAAGAACGGGATTCAATTCCCGATTTTGTTTTGACTCGTTTTTAGCCTTAGCTAACTCCGTTTTCGATCTAGTTTTTTTTTTAAACTTTGTTTTTAGTCACTTAGAACCCATTTTAAGTGAAAAATTCACTCTAGGGTTTAATTTGTGAAATTTAGATTTTTGACCATCGTTTTCCGTTCCCGGTTTAGGATTTAAGTTAATCTCATTCACACTAACTATGTTTTGGACATATACTGGCTCGACCTGGCCTTACATTTAATAATTATATTTACTAATAATTACCTATGTCCAAAGTTAGTGAAAACACATTTTTCACTAAAAATTTTCCAACAAATTACACATGCTTGAGTCCAAGACTTCATGAAATAACAACAACATCTTGACAAGAATTAATTATCAATCTGATTCAAGGAACTATATGACTGAAAACTAAATACCATTCTGTAACATTTAGCTTTACCACTCATGTCAGGACTTTATTTTCTATTCAATTGCCTAAGAGTTAATATATGTGAAATGAAAAACTAGGAGTTAACTAACCTTATCAGTTAAAGGAAATTGAGCCTAAGAATGATCTTGTTCCACATAGTCGGGAGCACCGAAGCAAGTATATGAGGTGAGCCACAAATATCAGCTTTTTCACTTGAAATGTTCATAATAGATTTGCTCTCGCCAAGACTAGTTCACCTGTTGGTGGTTTACAGCTTAACTTTCATGAGAGTTTCAGAATTAAATTATTTATCCAAACACTATAATCTTGTCAAAAATTGACATCAGTTTCTCCGGAAGACTTGACATCAGTTCCTACACGTGAACACAACTGATATAATCTATAATAATCTAATTCAGGAAATCGTAACAGAATGAATAAGGTTCTTTAAGCTGCTAATTTATGATTAAACAAGTCCTTTGTAGCTGAAAAGTAAACACGACCTACATATTGCCAATAAGAAGTCAAAATTCATCTATCTTTCATAAAACTCTATAGCTTTCGAACAGAATACTAGGTACAATAATATATGTCTATGAGTACCTGTATTACGATTCATTGAACATCACCACTTGTACTTTACTGGATTACAAGCACACATAGGTTACACTTGAAACGACTACTTCGATGAACTTTAAAAAGCTCAAAAAACGATCTGCAACATAAGAACAAAACTGTATAAGTAGAAACCCCCCACCCAAAAACTAAAACCTTATTCATTTATATTCTCAACTTCATTCTTAAGAAATTGTCTGAAACTCTCATCATGTTTTACAACATCTATTTGATTCAACAGTTTTTTAAGTCTTTGTACGATAGACAGACACCTTCCCATTCTGGCATGAGAATAGACATCTTAATGCGAAATCTCTTTCTAAATTTCATATTTTCTTCTGAAGGCACTACAAAATAAATGTTGATTCTACACGCTTATAACTCCACGCTTTAGCAAGCGTGTAGATTTATTTTGAGTTTATCCACGCCCATGTACGTGTAGATAATTAGTTACAATTTTTAGTGTGAAACTCAAAAGAAATCCACGCATAAAAGCGTGTACAAAAAAGTTGACGAACAAAAGCGTGAACTTTTTGAAAATTATGTTCTTTACTCCCCAGCTTTGTTAGTGTTACATACCTGGTCGTTTATAAAATTAAAAACGGATTCAAACTCATTTTCAGATCTTTCAATTTTAAAATCTGCATCACACTATCTTCAAATAAAAAAATGTTCATAATCTCATCAACCAAAATCAACTTCGTTATGTTAAATAAGTTGCGCTTCATTATCGTTTCAAAGTTAGGGTTTCAAAATCGAATCAATCAAAATTGGGGTTTTAAACTGATTGAATCAATCAAAATGTTAATACAGGTTTCAATCATAATCTCTTTAAATTACGCCTCGTTATATCGATTAGCAAGGTATGGTGATGAAATTCGATTGATTAGTGTTTCAGTGTTCATCATATTCTATCATTAACCTTTTTTGATTTCGATTTTCATTTATGACTGTAGTTGACCGGAGTGAATAATAGGAGCGATTGATCGGCGGGAATGATCGGAATAATTGACCGGACTGAATGATTGGAGCGACTGATCGGAATGAATGATCGGACCGATTAATCGGTATGGTTTTTGATCAAATAACAACTTTTTGTGATATAAAAAATTAAAGACAACTTTTGATATACTTTATGCATTGTTACTTAGGGTTAGGGGTTTGAGATTTAGGTCAAAATTTGTGATTTTTGTTAGACATTGTCGAATAAGTGATTTTGACATCAACGGTGTTAATGTCTGCATCAACTAGTAAGTTTAGAGGTTAAAATGTGGTGTTTCTTAAGTGTAAGAATGATGATCTGAATCCGCAATAGTGTCTCGAAAAAGGTTAGCAAGTCATGATTTGTAATTTAGTTGTTTTAAGTGTATGTCTGCTCATGAATGTATTTTGGCTATGTTTGGCAGTGCGTAAGGTATTGGTCACAAAGAAGCCGTAGCTTGTAAGTTTAAGTCTGTGACGTGTATCAGCGGTAGCTTTGTTGTGTGAATCCTTTTATGACAGTAAGTCTTCTTTACATATTCTAATTGTTGTGATACTTATTTTGCTTCACATTGTTCTTGATTAGTAGATTAAATACTGTTAAAGCTATTAGTTTTGGTTGTTTAGCTGTGTATGTTTTATTTAAGTGCATAAATTGATGGTATTAGAGATTTAGACTGCCATATATACTGTATCATGCACTTGAAGAAACACGATAACTAAAACACAATGCGTTTAGTATTGGTTCCGAGAAAGAATTAAGTTAGTGGTGGAGAGTAAGAAACTGAGTTTTGTCACTTTTGAAAAGGGTAGTTGTGTCTAAAGTTACATTTGACGAATCCAAATAGATGTAGTTTGTTTGGTGTCAGCAATTTTTTGACATCTCATAAGAAGAACGAATACTTACAGGTACAATATTTGGATTCTTAATGTTGTAGGATTGGTGATCAAAGTCTTATTAATTCATCTAATTGTTAAGTGATTGTTTGACCAATCAGTCTTTATTGACTTTTGAAGTTTTCAACAAAAAACGTTCTTTTTATGCAATGGTTATGAGCTGAAATACTATGCCACATTTGATTTACAGGTTGTGTTAGCACAAGCCTGTGCAGGGCAGTTATAAATTACTTAATTCACACTTATTTAATTGGGGCTTTTAGCAACAAATCACTTCAGATTAGTACCTAGATCATCATATATCACCACTTTTAATTGGAGCAGCTCATATGACTCAACAACGGTGGAGGTCATCATCAGCGTCTCCTTTTCTGGAAGGATGTCACAAGTATGACCATAATCATCATATATCTCCACTTTTAATATAAGTAACAATCTTTCAGTTTGAATGAAATTTACTCAACAAGCATTGATTGCTAATTGGTAGAGTATTGTCAAGAGCCTTGATAAATACTTGAAAATGATGAAAGCAAATTTTGTGAGTTAAATGATTGTTATGATGAGTCATTCAATTGATCTAATATGCTTTGACAAAATTTGCCAAACTATATAAGAATTATTCTCGTTACAAGATGGATTATTTGATAATCTTTTATGTCAACATTTGAGTCATTTACAATGTATTATATCATATAGTAAATTTTATGTGGATAGAATTGGTAACAGAGTTCTGTTATGAAGGTTTGTTACTGTGTGATGTCGACATGTCGTACAGGCAGCAAGGCTAGAGAAAGGGATTATCTCATGTGATGTATAAAGGATCTGATATGTGGAGATGCATAGAGAGGTAATATACTCTACATATTTTCTGCATGTTTTGTATAAACTGCTTATTTGTATTAATGGCATAAACTTTCTGCATATTTTTAATCATGTTTTGCTTTTATGTCAACATTTGAGTCATTTACAATGTATTATATCATATAGTAAATTTTATGTGGATAGAATTGGTAACAGAGTTACTAAATACATCAAGCAGTTAAACGCACATTTTACATTAATAAGCTGTACATATTCTTAAGTCGCAATAACTAGTTAGTAAACGCACATTTAAACGCCACCGTATCAGCAGATATACATCGGCCTATAGCTAATTTGAGCAGGTTCTAACATAAGAATTTTGGTATTTTTATGGCACTTTCTTAAGAATATGTTTTGGATAAATTGCAGGAAATTGTGGAAGGTGGTGGTAAGACGGTATGGGGTGAACCTAGTGCTATTGGTATAGTTTTGGAAGGATTAACATTTGATGTTGTTTTGGATTACAATGGCAAAGATTTGGATACTGTCAAGTAAGTTTGTTCAAATTGCAATGACAAAGTGAATTTCTAACTTATATGACATGTTTCGCTTTCATGTTGACCCGTTTAATCTGCTAGAAATAAGTTAAACTTATAATCCCAATAGACCAAAAAGATAGACCACACGACCACATAAGCTAACTCCTTCATGGAATGTTGATAACTTGCAGGCCAGTAGTAGATTGGCAGGTGCAGGACAGTTTTTGTTCATCAGAAGCGCTGGTATTTATAAGCAATCCGAAGAACCGCCACATGTTAAAGAGGTACAAATCTCGCTCTTCAGTCGTTTTACGTCTTCTGAATGCAGCCTTTATAATCGTTCAAGATGCTGATCAAATAAGCAACATATTTTAAAATTCACAGGACTTTGTCAAGGCTGATGCTGATCAAACGAGAAATATCTTTCTGAGGTTTTCGAAAACTGGGCAAGCTTTCCCCCACAATACATGATTGGCTCAGGCAACAACAAGGATTTTGAAGTGTGTTTCTTTGATCGTAAGTCTTGCCTCATATTTTGGTACACCATAAATGTTCAGCAAAAGACTTGGTGACTCCTCTTTGGCGTAGATTCATGGGCGGGTAGCGGGCTAATGGTATAGGTGACAACTCAAACAAACAAGTAATTTTGTACCAGTCGAATCATGTTGACCCATAACACTTATTTGCTCAACATAGGTTTAAAAATAGTTAATTCTTAAACCACTAATTTCTCACCAATATTGGGGTTTTAACAACTAAAACATTTTAAAAATAGTTCATAGTTGAATGCTTATACGGCGTTATATTGATATTAGTATAATACATGATGTACTCATTTAGTGCAAAGCTTAATGTGTTACAAATGCTTATATTGTTTGAATACGTGAATGTGTATACTTGTCCTACTGCAGTCCAACAAACTTTGTTAAGTGACTAGAGGAAGATCACTTTCTTATCTTTTTTGGTTTGATGCTCTTATTTTTATTTGCTGCATAGTTTATGAAATGATGATTTTTCATCACTTGAATGCCATAAACCTATTTATAGATGATGCCTATGAAAAACCTGGGGAGAGTGACAGCAGAACATATGCATTCAATCAGAAGTAACAGAACTGTAGAGAACATGAACTGATGAACCCATATAGGTCTTCTTTGTAATATTGCATAAGCTATGAAGAGCGTAATAAGAATATTAAGTTTATCAATATAATTAATCTTTTAGTGAAAACCTTCTAAGATAATGATTCTGGTAGTGTACTATCTAGTACTCGTAACAGTTTACTAAAGGACCTTTTGAGAAAAATATAATGTCAGGTTGTGTGCTTTATCAGTTTGTTAATTTTTTTGTTAAGATATTTAAATATCTAATACCCTTATAAATGCTTTAATGTGGCAACTTGGAAGTCATATAGAAAACTGAATTTGTTTGCATTCTGGTGTTTAGATTGATGTTGGGATTTTAAATTTCAAAGTCACTGTAGACTTGTTCCTTATAACATGCTCTAGTTTTTAGTCACAAGGCTTACTGACATCTGAGTTGTCAAGCATCTTCTCTGGTTTTTTTAGTTTTTGTAGTACAACCTTTATGATGTAATTTTTAAGCGATCTGGATCGGACTCATAATTAACATATAATTCAAATAGATTAGTTATATTTAATTTACTGTTATGTGTAGGCCTTTCTCAGGATTCAAACACGGTGGACTTAGGTGACTAGGAACCATATTCGTATTTAAGGTATGTCACATATTTAGTTAAATTTTGATGTCGTATATGCTATGAGCTCTTTAATTATGCAAATTTGCTATGTGTTATGGATTGTATTACTTGTAGGTATCTTGGACTAATGAGCGTCCGTTGGAGAAAGAGTTGAACGCGATCATTGGCGCATGGTTTACGTTGTGGCGATATTAGACCTAGATAATTAAGTTGAATTCTAGTGTGTTTTTTTATAGTTATTTGTTGAATTCTAGTGATTTAATTTGATTTGAATTTTGTATTTATTTTATGTTAAGCTGAAATGAAATTTGTCTTTATTTACTTTAATTTGTTGATTTTGACATTTTTGGTCCATCTAACTCAATTTATATATATTTCTTTATTTTGGTGGGTTAAATTTGTAAATTTTGGAATTTATTAAAAATTCCAATTTTTTTTTTAAAAATGATTAAAAAAAGAGATAGGTTTTGAGATAAAAACATATCTTTTTAATCTATATAAACACCGGTTGGATGTTGTTATAAAGACATGTTTTGAGAGAACCAGAATGGAGACCAATTGTTAAGAAGACCATTTCTTAAGGAGAGAACCGGTGTCGATTCTTCTTATAGAGACTCGTTGGATAACCGGTTCTCATATGTTTCGATCATGAAGATACCCCCCCTCGGACAGTGGTTCAAAAACCACTCTTTATGGGCTATTTTGAGCAGTTTCTATGGCCTTTTTTTGTAGTAGTGAAGGTATGTATAAAATAGCACATACCAAATTCCCCATACTAAGCTATTGCCATGTCCTCACGCAATGTATAAAATAGTGAAGATTTCAATCCCCCCAAGCTAATCACTTTGAAAAGTAGCTAAGTGCTCATCTAAAAGGATTTAAGAAATCAATAGTTAAGAAACGCCTTGTTTTTTCATTTTCAACATTTTTTTTCATCACTTTCCATACTCAACTCTTCATAACATTATGTTTTCATCATTCTTTGCTAATACTTAGGATCATAGAACAAGAAAAATAAATACATCGTCCCCAACTTTCACTTTTCCATACTAAGCTTAAAAACAAGATCATTGTCAAATACAAGTCATGATACTAACACTACTCATAAATACTAATTGTGTATTACTTTTCCTCCCGCAAATCCTAAGTTTGTATCTTAAGATTTTACTTAAGTCATATACCCGAAGGCTCTTTAAGACTTGTTTCGATACTTATTTAATCCAAAAATAAAGCAGGATGGTTGAAAATAAAATTTAGCTTCCACCCTTATTCTTGAAAAACATATGAAGTGAACGAAATTTTGGCTTTTGTTGCTTTTGCCTTAATTCATGTCATATATCCTAAGGCTCTTTAAGACATAAATCAAGTAATATTATTTACACCATATACCCTTAGGCTCTTTAAGGTGTAAAAAACTAAGCAACATTTTTTCAATCACTAATTTTATAAGTACCATATACCCTAAGGCTCTTTAAGATACAAATAATTTCATAATTAGTATTACTTATGTCATATACTCTAATAAGGCTATTTAAGGAAAAAAGTAATAAAATGATTAACTCTACTCATACCATATACCCTAAGGCTCTTTAAGGTATAAGTAAAGCAATAAATAAGTGGTGCATATAATAAGCCAAAATTTGAATCATGGACTTCCAAATCAAAGGGAAGTTACTAAAAATTAAGTTGAACCGGACAACCTATTTATTAAACATTTATGCATATAAGTGAGACAAGCTAATGGAAGAAAAAACCACAATTAATACTAATGAGCTTGAAAGAAACTCGTGAATCCTTAGCCTAATAAATATCATGACTTATAATTAACACTATAATTTCACGTTTAATATCATGACTTATAATTAACACTATAATTTCTTGTTCTTTACAATTTAAAATTTCTAAGAAAGAAACTCGTGAATCCTTAGCCTAATAAATGGATCTTTTCATATTTAAAATCAATTATGGGAACTTGCAAAATCTTAACTTTTTCAAGCTAGACTTGCTTTTTATAGCTCCTTGTATAAAAGATTAGCAAATTTCAATCTATTTACGTTAAGGAGAAAGCTAAGATATAAAACCGTTCGGGTCAAAATTTACTTTTCGTTCTTACCTTTACAACACTTATTTCATCACTTTATTTATCACTTTTTCATGCACATAAATTTTTAAATTCTGCTATTTTCACATAAATTACATGTTTTTGATGGAAAAACGGGTTACGTGATAACAACGGTCGCATGTATAATAAATCGCTAGATTCCCCCATACTAAAACTACACATTGTCCTCAATGTGAGATTAATATCCATATACTAATTTCAATGCATAATCTAGATATAACAGGGTCTCTATGCGAATCTAAAGCCGTTTATTAAGTATGCTAAAGATAAACGTTAGTCGATAAGATTTGGATATTGGATTCCTTAAATGAAGTTGAGGATATGAAGCTTGAATCTATGAATAGACAAAACCATGAGCATGGGAGTCTTCAAAATCCAGGTATCCTGGACAAAACAATACAAACCAATAAAACACGAAACACGAGAAAGAGGCGAGCCCCTTCACATCAATTGTTAGAAAATAGATAAGAAGATAGAAATGCTTGTTTTTGTTAACCGAGTCACGAGCTTGACTCGACCCCGAATTAAGTTATCCATGGGGAAGCAAATAGAAAAGAAAATCTCAATCGGGCTTTCATTAATGTTTGGATAAACATTAAAGCACATGAAAGTTCCATCCCGATGAGACGCCACCAAAAAGCACATGAAAGTTCCAATACCGATGATTATGCCACCGTTCTAAAGTGGAGAAGTCAGGGTCCAAAAATTTTCCTTCACTCTGGTGGAGAAAAGTAAAGGAGAATCCACAGGGTAGGTGAGAAATGGGAGAAAAGTCCAAATGAAAAATATAAAGGAATCGTCATCTTCAACATTTGGAGAAAAAAGCTCACCTCCCCCTCGGTTAAAACATTCATCTTCATTAAGCTCCTCAAAATTATTTATCACGGCCACATCGGGCTTAATGTTGAAGGTAAAACGCTCATACTCGGGAATAGGATCATCGTTAAGTAAGTCGTTAGGAAAAATAATATCCCCTTCCGAATCAAAATCACTCTCAATACCCGGTGGTATCGAGTCTTGGTTAATTCACCCTGATCGGGCTCAATCACAAAAAGAAACGAATCATACTCTGGAAGAGAGTTATTAGCATGAGTAGTAGTATTGCCACTTCTCGTCTCTTTCGTATGATCGCTAAACGTCTCGAATTTGGGTAAAGAATTATCCAAAGGAGAAAAAGAAGTATCGGATTCCTCAAAGAATGAATCACTATCCGTAATGGGGATAGGAAATGTGGAGGGAGACTTGAGCATACGATCAGGAGCATAATTGTCATTCAAAGATTCGATATTAACAATAAGATGATTGACGTTCAATAATTTCTCTCGAAGAATAACATCTTGGATTCGAAGAATATCTTTTAAATCAATCTCTGCCTTCTCTTGATTAACATCATTCACCTCCTCTAAGCTAACGTACTCGATGTCCTCAAATCATCATCATCACTTGAAGTACCATTATTGTTAGAATCGGATAAAATCTCATAATGATCGTTCAAAGCATTAAAAGTAGACGGATCTTCACAAACGGGCACATCACATGTATCGTTGAAAATATCCTCGGACTCTCTTAGGATTGGCACAAGGATCTCAACACTAGACATTATTACTTTATCTGATTCTGTTTTCGAAATAGTGTCAAGATGCTCGTCCCCCATATTTAGAAAGTTATCGGGCTCCTCGGTTGGTAAGTCGGGTGTGATTGCTTTAGTTGATCTATATATAATAGTATACTCATCATCATCATTGAAGAAAGTAAGATGATTCCAACTTGGACTATTAATAAATTCAAATAGCTCCTCATTAATATTTCACACATCTTCAAGGAGTTTACGCATCAATTCTTGAATATCCTTTTGTTGATATTGCTTGTCCGTAAAAGCATGCTTAATTTTGGCAAATCTCTCCCAAGCTACCAATAAAACCTTTGGTATTTCTCCAAAAGGTATACGATTGAACTTCCTTAAGAAGGTTTGAATAGCTTTCATTAAGTCTTCTCTGGCTTGCAACACTTCTTCACTCGTTTCTTGAGGAGAATGATGAATGACGGGATACTGTAGGGGTTGAAATTAGTTAAAACTGGAAGAATTAGAATTATAGAAATCTTGGTCTATCGGTTGACACTGAAATGTCTCATGAGAACCCCCGCAGTTTTCACAAACAAGATTTTGTTGTGAAAAATTCGGTGAAGTTAGTGGAAAATTATTATCAAAGTTTTGATCGAAACACGGGTTCTGATTGTAAACAAACGAAACTTAAGGTGGACAATCGTAACCATAATGAGCATCGTTTCCACATAACTCACAAATATTCATCATGTACTGGGGTTGAGGAGGGTAGTCAGAAAAATTGAGAGAATTAAGATTTGTATCACACTTACAATGAAAACAAATTCCTCCATAACGCATATTTCCACACCTTTCACAATTACATTGTCGACAAATCGAACCGTCTAAAGGACCTCCACACCCGTAGCAACTAGGTTGGTAATATGATGACATGTCGAAGAATTAAACGATATAGAGGATAAGAAGAAAGAATTAAATAAATAAGAGGATAGAGAAGAATATTTTTATCATTTTAAAATAATTCATATTAAAAATAAGAAAGAAAAATATTTTTGGTAACCGAAAATTAAACGTGCACGGTAGCTCTCTAAATATATGAACAAGAAAGCGGAGGAGCTGGTAAGCGCGAGGTGATTTTTAGAATAACCCTTCTCCTTTTGAGTGATGTTCTTAGGATCAAACCCGCCTTAAACTTTCCTTATAGTACGTAATCTAAAGGTGAGCCGTAACAATGATTAACAAACGGTAATTTTTTAACAAAAGAAAATAGAAGTGTAAAATATTTTTGTATTTTTATATTTATTAATAAAAATATTCATAAATGGAAAATAACTTCACGAAGAAGGGTCTTCAAAAACACTAATCTTCGAACGAAACTCGATAATCGATACACACTTCCCCGGCAAAGGCGCCAAAAATTGATATAGTCCGAACACACTATATATAAAATATATAATATATAAGGAGCTTATCAATAATAGTATAGTAAGTATTTTCCGTCGGGTTCTAGAAACAAACTTTTAATCAAAGTTATCTCAAAAACCTCCCGGGTCATTTTCCCTCGACGAAGTGCGAATTGAAAATCGGTTAAGTTCGTGACCGCGCGTTTAAAATAGTTTAAAAGATTTTTGATTTTGGTTTTTTAAATCTTACTAAATGTAAATGACAAGTAAATAAATGCACGTAAACAATTAAAGAAAGAAACGACAATTAAAAGCGTAAGCATAAAAACGTAAACGGAAATTAATAAAACGCGACGTTTAAGCATCTACATCAAATTTAAGCCCTACAACTTCAAATCTAATTTTTATAAATCCTAAATGCCAAAAGAAAATTTTATAAAAAAGAATTTTTTTTGTATTATTTTTCTAATTTTTATGATTTTTTAAAGTTTTTAGCAAAAATAAATAATTAAAAATACAAAACGAAAGTGAAAAATTCTTGAAAAATAACTAAAAGTGTAAAATGAAAATACGGATTTATTAAAAATAAGACTTTAAAATAAGCTGAAAAAATAAGACCCTAAAAGACAGAAATAAGCTACGGCTTATATTTAAAATAAGGAAATGAAAGGGTGGTTATTAAATAAATGTAGGGCTATTATAACAGATAGCCTTACTGGTGCTGATGGTTTGAGTGTGTGGGTTGTGGGACGTGTGTGTGCTAAAGGGGAGGTCATAGGTTTGACCTTATGGCTTCCTTTTTTTATTTATTTTTTTTAAATTCTTTTTAGTAAACTTGAAAGAAAACTTGAAAATAAGCAAAATTTATAACTAAGAATTTTTATGAAACTTAAAGATAAGCTCAGAATAAGCATAAAAAATGACAGAAAAACTTAACTAAACTAAATGGCTTTTAATAAAAAATTTGAACTTACACAACTCAATAAGCTAAGAAAGAGAACAAATAAGCTAAACTATCCTGAAGCTATTCCTAATAAACACAAAGGAACAAAATAAGCACACTAAGAAACCTTAAATAAGCTCAAAAGAAGCCAAACAGTACTAACTTTTAGTTAGTACTGAAAACTTAAAAAGCTAATGAAAAACTTAATAAGCTAAACACAAACCTACAAGTAGACCTAATAAGCTGATTTGAACCATACTTAAGCAAAAACTACTAACCATAAGCTAAAAGAAAAGAAAAAAAGCACTTTAGAACTTTTAACAGTTTCAAAACAGACAAAAGGGACATTTTGAGCTTATTTTTAAGCACACAAAAGGAACATTACGACCAAATGACTTATTAAATAAAAAAGCCTGCACTTAAAACTATCTAATTAATTAATCAAAAAATATTTTGAAATCTAAATAAGCAATGAAAAATGAAATTGAAAACACTAGTTCACATAGGAAACTATTTTTATCAAATGACAAAATGGCTTTTTCAGCCAAAGATTTAAACTAGTAAAAGCTAATTTTAAAGCTTAAAACTTAAAAACAGATGAAGCTTAATATCTAAAGAGCTTAAGAAATGAAATTCAAGACCTAAAACTAAAAGACTAAAAAATTGAAATTTCTCAAAGGGTACCTAATATCCTACCTTTAAATAAACTATCCCTATACATTTGGGGAATTGAAAAATTAGACTTTTTATGCTTAAAAAAATGGAAACACTTTAAAAGGGGATGGACTTGACAGTTTTTTTGAATCAAAAAAAGGACACAAAGTGTCAAAAGTACTATTAAATAAAAAAATATAAAACAATCATTCCTAACTTGCATTTAACTATAACTTAATAAACAGGTTAGGAAAAAATTACCTTCTTACATAAAGCACCTAAAAACAAAAATGTTAAGGCAAAAATATAAGCTATAAAGTGAACTAATTTGCTTTAAAAATAGCTATAAAGTGAAACTGCTAATTCCACAGACATAAACCATGGTTACAACAAACCTAAGTTTTGAATTCTAACTTTTTAAAACTTACAATAACTGGCTATTAGACTTGTTAAGAGCTAACTAAAACCGACTTTTAAGTTAAAAACCATTTTTATCCTAAATGGACCCATTTTAAGCTTAATGCCAAACACTCCTTTAAACTTAATTTTTCCATTTTTTAATCTACATAAATTTGAATTAAGCTCAAACTTACACTAACTAAGCTCAAAGATAACTAAACATAATCTTATAGATAATAAGCAAAAATAAGCACCACAATAAACTGAATAGATTGCTAATGAAAAAAAAAACTTATTAAGGCAGTTTTACATTAAAATTATTGAAAAGTCATAAAAATCAAATCATAAGAATAAAAACATTTAAAAGGATAGATTAAGCATTAATAAGCACAAGTTAACAGAAAATAAGCAACAATAAGCAATATTCAACAACAAAAAGCAGATAATAAGCAGATTAAGCTATAATAAGTAAAGTTAAAGCTATAAAAGGAAAATTATAACTCTCGGCTCACCTTCTTCTTTCTTTTTTTCAATAAATTAATTTCGGCCCATCTACATCCACTAGTTAATATACCTAATTCAACGAATGGTCTAACCCTAATAATCAGTAAACCTAATCACTTTTACAATACGTCCCACGCCTACCTCTTATCACCTCCAAAACCAAATAATAATAAACCACAAAACCAATAAACTTCCATCAGATAATCAAAGCATACAATATTCGTATTCAGAAGAATAGAAATATGTCACTAGTCTTTCTTTTCTTCTAATTAACGAAAACAAACAGCCTCCTCTTGAAATATGTTGTGTTGGTATAGATTTACATAACACATATATTGAAGTCGGCTACAAGATCTTTTATATGAAGGTCTCGGGTAAGGTGTATTTGTTTCGTTTGTTCTTGAAATTAAAGCAAGATCGATGATGATTGTTGTTTAAACCCAACGAATCTTTAAAAGATTTCTAAAAGTTATTCTGAGGGGGAAGATGTTTGGTAAATAATTTTTAGTTTAATCTGTTTATCGGAGTCATAATGGAGAAGGGATAGGATTTGTGACGATGGGATAATAGGATTAGAATAACTGGGTTTCAACTAGATCGGGTTTTGCGTTTTGGACTCCTTTGTTTCAAACTGTTTGGACCACAAAACAAGCTTAAAAATTAGCTGTTTATAAGCTTTTTTTTTAAAAACTATGAGACGAAAATAACAAAATGAACAGGAGGAGATTATGCGTTGGAAAATAGATGGACCAAACAAAAAAAAAAACACTGTTATGAAACAGCTTATAACGATAAAAAAAAAACAGATTTTGAGCACAGTTTAACAGAAAAAAAACAACAAAATAAGCTTAAAGTAAGCTCAAAATAATTTGAAAAAAAAACACCAACATAAACAAAGACAAAGTGTGACTAGACCAAACGGACCATAAAGATAAACCTGACCCAAGAAGGAGTGTTGAAGAGTGTGTGCCATGCTCTTTATACCAATTGAAAGATTTTCTTGTAAAAACATATGAGATCCGAATGTGATAATTGATTGAGCCAAACCACATGATAGCCATTTTAGTGATACAAAGTAGTGAGATGGAAGATGGATTTGATATTAGAGAATGAAGGCCCTAAAACCCCCCCCCCCCCCCCCCCCCCCCACCCAACGCACCCACACTAAGATAAACCTCAATTCCCTCTCTTGATGGATAAGCTCTATCTCATTCATTAGAAAGAGGGTATTTATACCTCACACATTACAATTAAGATCCTATAATGACTAATAGTGTGTGTTCCCTGTGTGTGTGTGATATGGATAACTATGTAAATTCTGGTAAATGTCGTCACGTAAACGCTGAATTCCTAACACCTCCGACCCTTTGTTCTACCAACACATATCACACACTTCCATACCTCACTTATATTATTTATTTTCTTTCAAATTCCCTTTCCTGGGTGAAACCTAAAAGAAAGCAAATTAAAAAATTTGAAATGCATATTGAATTTTTGCATAATGTAAAGGTATCATATCATCTTTATTATACTCTTTATGTGTTTATTTCAAATTAAACTAACCGTTAAAGTTTTCATTTTTATGCATACAATAGTGACATTTCAAGGTTCTTTACCCTTTCATTGTATTTTTCAAGTTTTTTTTTTCCCGGCTTTTTTTATAAAATTTATATAATGTGCTGATTGCATTTTTATAAAAATTGTAGTGTTATGGAGAAACTAGAGGATTTTGAGGAGATTGATTTGGGTTTTGAGTCGTCTACGATTTCGTTGTTGGATCATGGAGATGTTTATGTTCATGATCATTGTTGGACATGTGTATTCTATCTTTGAAGTCGACGTTAGGTGTGGTCTTTTGATTTATTTTGTGGTTTGTGTCGTTGGTAGGAGGGGCTATCGAAAGTGATGACTCCATGAGCACAGTTGACATTCTTTTTGTTGATATGATTTAATGAAGCTGCTCGTCCCCGTTTCTTATGCTCAGTGTGTCCGGTTTTGCTGCTGCTGGCTCTGTGAGGTCGCCTTATAGGCTCCTAGCGCTTCAACAATCACACTCACCACACTTTCGAAGGTGTTTGGAGGAGTAATTGAAGCCAAATATTTCTTGATTGTGGAGGGATTACGTGCTCGAGACTCCTTTATGAGCCCATGGATTTGGGTGATTTTTATTGTTTCAGTTTTCGTTTATTTAATCATCATAAATTTATTTACAGTTGGGAGAGCATGGATTTGGGTGAGTTTTTATTGTTTCACGTTTTCGTTTATATAATCATCATAAAATTATTTCAGTTGAGAGACGACAAGGATTATGTTCCAAGTTTGTAGTATACGCTGCAAATGCCGGTGTAACTATCCGGATTTTCTTAGATTAGAAACTTAAGGAATTTGTAGAAATTTTTAAAAGTTGAATCATGAAAAAGATTTTTACAAAAGTGTTTGGATATGCATTTTCAAGGTGATTTAGAATCAAATACTCATTACATAAATACTTAATAACTTGGTATTTATTTCGATAAGTAGCTTCTTACAACAACCATCAAATTTTAGTGTAAATAAACATTTAGAAAGTCGCAATAAAAAATTTATTAAACATGCTTCAAATCGCAGTATTCTGTTTAAAAGCACACCCCGACACTCTCTTGAAACGAAAAAGAAACACACAAAAAACTAACACCTTTTTGAAACAGAGCTCGAAATGATGAAAGAAAGATTTTCAAAGCTTTTACTGGGAGAAAACATGTCCGGCAGTGGCAAAGGAGTTTCTACCGCAGTTACTGTATCTAATGCCATCACAAACCTTTACGGTATGCATTAGAAAATCCCTATGTTATCTATGATCTAATTATTTGTAGCGTGCAACACCGTAATGGATATTGGTACCATCTTATTAGCTTCTATGTTTTGCCAACAACAAAAGTTAGAACCTTTGCATCCGGAAAGGAAGATTATGTGGAAAAGGGAGATGAACTGTTTACTCTCCGTTTGCGACTACATTGAAGAATATATCCCAACATCACATAGTTTACACAACACAAAACCCATGGAGGTACCCACTAGAAACTGTTTTGTAACATTCATATGACCCCTTTTATAAGTTATTGCTATAGAATTCTGATGGTTATTATTTGAATTATTTGCAGGTAATGTCTAGCCGGCCAAGATCAGATATTTATATCAACCTTCCAACGTTAAAGAAGCACGATGCACTGCTCTTAGTAAGACAATTAGCAATAACTCTATTCTCATAGGAGATCAATGATTATCTGTTTTAGTTTCTTCATATTTAGATCATGTTTCTCGTATATCCAGCTTTTTTTTGGCCAAATAAAGAGCGGAAGGGCTCTTTGTGGTCTTATATTCTGTTTCTTTAACAAAATCCGCTTGCTTTATAATAGGAAATATTGGAAAGTTTCCAAGAGACAAAGCTTTGGTATGTGGAACAAGGGAGCATATCAAGTAATTCACGAAGGGGATCATTTCGAAAAATTCCTCAGGCTCACAGGAAAGACGAGAAATGGTGGTTGCCAGTTCCTTGCTTGCCCTCCAAAGGTCTCTCAGAAAAGGCACGAAAGCATTTGAAGCTAAAACGTGGATCAGCTATTCTGATATCCACTAGTAGCAAGCCTGTCGAGATTCAAGGAACTGTTGGTAGCTGTCAAAAAGCGAAGTTGGATGTGAGTTTGATGATGGATAGGAAAGGGTTCGTATCGATTTGTGCGCGGAGGAAGAAATGAGGTTAGTTAAGGATTGAACCGTTCCCGCCATCATCTCAGAGCTTCACATTCACTATCTTTGGTTTACTCCATAACTTTTGATAACATATCACGTAATGTTTAATCCATAATTTTTGATCATATAGTATCATTTTTGTTATCATCTTTATGGGTCATGCATATTTTTGATCACATAGTGTTTAACAAACTCGTCCAAATCTAAACTGGTCCAAACACAAATATGACTCACCACTGTTTCAGTTAACTTTCCTTATGAGCTAATATGATGGGATTTGCTTATATTTGTTTGTTTTCAGTTACTACTTATTAAGCCTTTTGGGATATTGTTTGTTTCCTAACTGTAGTAGCACAAATGCTTGTATGAACTATTATGTTGTCATTGGGTTATATGTTTGTTCAAAGTAATTTATTTATTTCTCATTCATAGTATCACCCGATAACCCGAATCACCCGACCCGACGTAACCCGACCCGAAAACCACCCGAACCCGATATCCCGATTCCTTATCGGGTCGGGTTGCGGGTGAGCTTTTAAAATTCAAAACCCGATAAGACCCGATAACACCCCTATATGTAACTGCTGTACAATGTTAACTGGGTAAACTTGCTCATAAAAGATCCACTCTTACATTTTAAAGTTAATTTGAGTAGCTTATTTTCTGAAATTAAAGCTAAAACCTTTGTTTATCCAACCCATGCTTTTATAAACGAGTTTTTTAGCTTTAAGAAGCCAAACTCACAGCTTTTAAATGGTCCTAAAAAATGTATGGGAACCAATATTGGAGCTGCAACTGCACTTGAAGTTAGTGCCACTCACATACGATTGTTGTAAGTAAATAAGTAGTTATGAGAAATTATACTGTCATATTGTCATTATAAAAATGTGCAATATTTTTAAATTTGTGATTTTCACTAAAAAGGTATGAAAAACAAAAGTAAATTTAATCCCCTTTAAGGATTTGTTGATAACATATAGATTACCTCATTAATACCCTATGCACAACAGTTTTCATTATCAAATAAGCACATCCCTGCTTATTATGATCATTAAATGAGCAGATAAGCAGAAGCAGTTTGGATGATCCAGACACTTCAAATTGCTATTTTGCCAGAAATAAGTAGATGTGGTTTGGTTCATCAATGCAATTCAAACTGCTTAAAATCAAGCATATAAACAAAAAGAATTAGCAATCTCACATACCCCCATTAGTGTTTAATCAAGCATATAATTGATGTTTATAATGTATTCAAAATGAGAAGCAAAATAGGAAAAATAAAAAGATTCTGATTACGGTTAAATATATCTAATATATCATTCCTTTTTTTAAACGAGAACGATCCACTTATCGGTTACTATCTTAAGGTAACAGCTTTACATTTTTCAAATATACGGGGAATTACAGACATTCTACCTCAACTATTAAATGCTTATATTATGGAAACTTGCAATTATCTTCATTTGATTTTAACTTAACAAAAAAAGTTTTCATTAAAAAAAATCATAGTTAATTCCATCCTATAACAGTATTAGTTATTTTGTTGTTATTGCATGATTTAA